>JAJTUH010000011.1:1048744-1136752 GCA_036971555.1 Drechslerella coelobrocha | reverse complement strand
AAAAAAAAAAAAAAAAAAAAAAGGAGAAATGTAGGACAGAAACATAAAGAGAAACTGGTAATAAGCACTCCTCTTCGCCAGTCATAATTTCATCGTTCAGCAGCTCACCGCGCCTGCGGGACCGTACTAGGATCTGGCAGCGGTGCATCACCACCCTCTACCACTACCTCTTCAACAGGCGGATTCGTACTCCTCGACCGCCTGATATCATCACCTACGCTGGCAGCTGCAGCCCCTTCACCAATCTCGATCGTTCGCCGGCGCTCCCCGAACCCGCTCCCATTCACTCGTCGCGGCTCTGTTGGTTCGTATTGATAACGATAGACACCTGCACCCGCGCTGCTGCCGCCACTACCAGAGGTGCTACCGCGACTTCTCACTGACTGCCGTGTGCTTTGGTCATCTGAGTCTGCTGTCCCCGCGCGCTTCCTTCGCAACGTCGGCAGGGTCGTTTCACCGCGTAGCCAGCCGCCAAGTCTACCGCCTACGCTCTTAACTTTTCTAACCTTCCTACTATGGGGCTGTGCGGTGGACTCGCTGCCAGCGTTGACGTTTGATGAAGCGATGAAGCGGCCAGGATAGTGAGGGTCGCCGTCGTCAATAATGTTGTCAACGCCTCGTTTGAGAGTATCCGCGACGACAGCTTGCAGTTGGTAGCCGACAAATATTGGCCCAGGAGTGATGAGGGAGAGGCTGGAGCGGTTTGGGTTTGAAGTTGCGGGAGGTGTGGCAGCGGGCGTTGTTACGGAGCCGTTGGTGGGACGCCGGCTAGGGCTGTGGGACCGGGTCGGAGTACCGGGGGGATAGGAGTCGTCAAAGTTGGTTTTAAGGGGTGGAAGTAGTGGAGAGGATTCCGATAGTGGGGAGTGTAGGTGTGAGGAGTTGGAAGTCATGCGTGGTCGTCGGAGAGAGTGTGTGGACCGGAGGGAGGAAGACAATGCGGGAGGCGCTGCAGTAGTGTCCGGCTGATGGGGGTAGGGCTCATCGTCGGTGTAGCGTCTGCCACCGTTGGCGGATGATATACGCATGATCGGAGTTTCGGGGTTGTCTTCGAAGTGGGTTTCGTCTTCGGTTTCAGAGATTGCAGAGTCGTAATCGGCTTCATGGCTTGGTGTGCGCTTGCTAGATATCAAGTAGACGCCGAGAACATTGAGGAGACACCCTGTGAAGAACTTGATGAGCTTTGAAGCATCTGCCTTCTGGAAGTCGCGATAGAGGATTGCGGAACCGGTAACGGTGAATATATTGAATAGAACACTGATGGTGGAGTTTAGCACTGCATTCTGGTCATGAGATGGTGACTTGGAGCTTACAATTGAGTAGGGATAACCTGTGTCGAGTCGAATCGCTGGAGGGACCGGTTGAGGTATTTGATTTGTAGAACGGCGGTGAGGACGAGGATGAACACGAGGAGATAGAATACCGGGTAGGTGACGATTTTGTATAAAGAGCTGGAAAGGAGGGAGGAGACCCCCTTTGTCGCTAGAGCCGTATATCCACCTACGTTCATGCTGTGTTAGCTGGTAGCTAGTTGCGTGTGGATTCTAGGTGTACTTACCGAACAGGCCCACCAGACCTAGATCGATTAGGATGAGCTTAGATCCGTAGGCATTGCTGAGGTAGAGTAAAGTTGCAATCATTGCACAGGTGACGCCGAAATAAATCTCGAATGGCGTTTGCGAGATCTCCCACCATATCTGGTCTGGCGTGAGCTTCTCTTCCTTGGGCGAGGAGCTAGAGACGACTATTCCGACACCTGCGATAGCAATCGCTACCCCCAGCAGATCCCTCCTCCTGAATGGCTCCTTAAGCATCAGTGGTGCGATCAAGCAGTTCGAAATTAGAGCGACAACTCCAAGGGGTGACACTATCGAGGCCGGTGCGAACCCGTACGCCAAGAAGTTACCAGACTCCCCAATCGTCATGAGGATGATGCCAGCCCACCACCAACGGGATTGTAGATATGGCGGGGCAGCAGTCTGTCTGCCGTTCTTTGACGGCGACCGTTCGGGTGATTCGAGAAGGTATCGCGCGTCGTCATCGTCGAGCGTGCCCCGGCCCCTTTCCACATCGCCGCGTTCCGGGCTATCGTAACCATCGGTGGAGATCCAACTGCTCTCCAAGTCTTCTTCCTCGCCATGGTCCGCACCGTTCGGGCTGCCATTGCTCTCCGGCGGATGCAAGAACCTGGGACCAGCAGCTCCTCCGTTTCCAGTCCCGTTCCCATTCGTGGCTCCTTTACCCGCAGCGAGCAGCTTCCGTCTTCTCCGTCTCCTGCGTTTGTGCTGTTTCCTCTCTTGCAGCTGAAGCGACTTCTCGCGGGCTAATCGGATGTGCGCATACTTTTGGATGTTGAGCGCGAAGGATATAACGATGTTTCCGATAATCGCGATGATGATGCCGATAAAGGAGGACCACCTAGCGGGAGTAGGCAGCCCGCCGTTGTCGTCGTCGTGTCGGTTGATAAAGCGGTACGGTGTCGAGCCCGCCGGCGTGTAGCCCAGAAAGTCGTCCATCGCCATCGACGAGCGACCGAAAAGACGGTCCGTGGTCCGGTGGACGAATGGATGGCGGGAGGTTTAATAGGGATTTGATATCGTATTGAGGTTTACGGCCGAGCAATCTCAACTTCCCGTTTTGCTGCTGCTACTACAGCGTTTTCTCGGCTAGCCGGATGTTCAGAGGCTGGATGCAGAAAGCGCCGTGGAGGGACGAGACATCCTCACGACGGCCGGTTTCCTCTTACCTGGTACGATGGAGAGGATAAAAGAGCGGAAGCTGGGTCTGCGTATCGTCGTATCAGCATTCCTGACAGGTTGGCTCGGTGCGTAGACGGCCGGCTGTCACGAGCGGCGGTTTTGTCGTCGTCCACCAAAAAAAAAGGGTATCTTTGGTCAGCTTTGGATTCGTCCCCCTCTCTCTCTTTTTTCTCCTGCAGCAACCTCCACCCGAATGCAGGCAAGAATGCCGTCAAGGGACGCGAAATAATACAAAACAGTCTCACAAAAAAAGTTACAAGCGAACGGGCAGAATGACATATTCCTCTCTTACCCAGCCGGGGTCCGCCACCGGCGAATCAAACTGCCCCATTCGACCATGAGCACCCTCCTCGACCTGTCGGAATGCAGAATGCTTGCCAGCTTGCCAGCAGTCACGTTCGTTCGGACGCAGCGTGGGGTGCCAGACAGGAAAGAAGGAGCCTGCCCCTCATGCCCGTATCCATGACCTGGCTTAGCATCCGGCCATCCGTCTCCTCTCGAGATTCCTACGGCGCAGTCGTCGGTCGTTTTTTTTCCCATGTGCCTGGTTCGACTATCTGATGGAATCGGGGTGTCGGGTATCGGCGGGCAGCTCCAACACCGGTGCAACCTCCAGCAGTCGGCACGAGATCAATCTGGCTAGTGTCACCCCGCGCATGGTATCAAGAACGGCGCGGCTGATAGCGGCGGAGACTTATCAAATCCCAGTTGCTGTTTGTCGATGTGGCTAATGCTGTCGAGCGGCGCAAACATGTGGTGAGTTCTTGCCATTTCTTGCCAGGCCTTGGCTGCATGAATATCTTGGGCTACAGTTGACAAACGGTTGATTTCACAGTTGGTGCCTAAACATCAAGACAAGAACCAAGAAACCGGCTACGGATGTTAACGTATAACATACCCCTCATGCTGCTTACCAGCGAAGACAGACCGGTCTCTGTCATGCCACCAACGGACTTTTATTTATCGTCCTTTCAACTAGCTCAGAGCTGAAGCAGGTTATCAATATCGTCGCGCAAATCATCTAAAAATCATCGACTCTAGCACCCAGCGCCATAACAATTCCTGGCACTCGACTCCATTCCTACTCACTCTCTATAAAAGAATCCGCTACGATGTCTGACGGGGAGCAAGAAAAGGGAGGCGGCATATATCACGACGCTTTTTTCCTCGTCTCCTACTTTGTCATCATGGTTGTCATGGACCTGACCGGAGTCACAAAACGACTGAACACCTGGGCAGTAGGGCTGGGACTAAAATTGCGCGAGCGGATACATGGGGGGCAGCGTGAGCGCGAGATGGTCCAAGAACAGCTCGAGCTAGAGGCCGGAACCGCAACTCTCGACCCTAGCACACCGACGGAAATGGCTCAGGTTCACGATAGAAGCTCTGTTGTCCCCAGTGCCGTCATATCTCAGACCCCAACATTGATGGAAATAGCGGGGGAGAAAACGCTCAACGTAGAAGCGACTGAGGAAGATAGCCTGCCAGTCGATAATGTTACAGATTATGGTGCCCACGGGACGCATACGCAGCCAGCAGAAAAGCAAGAGTAGGTGGGCGTATCTTGGAGCGCGGGCAGAGCAGGTTGGTGGCTTAGCGGTTTGTTGCAGCATTGACACAAGTCCAATAGGTTAAATCGTGGGCAGTGGTGACATTTGTGTGATATCACATGCATTTTGTCTGGAGTGCTTCTGCTTCATGCGATAACGTATATAGCGCTATGGAGGAACACTCTATCATGGATCTATCTATGAATATGTAACGGCACAAATGTAAACCCTGTGTTAAGGATGCAAGCACGCAGATAACGTTATGCAGTGTCATCTCACGATTTCCAAGCTCCATGACCGGTGCCTAATGGATGGTGAATGTTTAGGCTCCGGCCAAGCAGAATTGAGCGGAGATGCGGATAACGTTAACAATGCTAGGCGGCCTGGCGCCATGGCAGTTCGCTCCGCACGAAACACTTGGCTTAGGATCGTAGTGGCTTGCAGCTCAATGGCCCTGCTATATCAAGGAAAACCATCGGCACCATCCTTTAGGATAGAAAGCCCACATTGTTGTCTTCTCTTAACTCCATTATAATATTCCCTGAAGTTACCACCAAAGCCTGGTCTCGCAAAGCAAAACTCACTCTTTCGAGCTCTCCTCAGTCAAATTAAATCGTTGTGGTTAAAATGTATATTAGCACGCACTTTGTTGTATTTTTGGTACATACAACAAAGGCAGCTCGGAGCCGCACATGCGTACGTTCAGACTGTTATACTTTAACGAGACCCAGGTTTATACGGAATTAATCGAAAATGACTGTGTATCCTTAAAGCACGTTCGCTTACTAGAAACTATCATCTCATTCCATAACCTTTCTTTCCGGTCTAATCAAGATGATTACTGTGCTAACCTCTATAGGCAACTGGCGTTTCTTCAGCAATTTCATTTTGACTGTATTGACATCGATTTAGAACCAAGAGTTTTGAGGGCTACAACATCTTTATTCTGCTGGTCATGTTGGCAATCTTTTCTCTCGAGCTCTCGGAACAGATCTACACCACAATATAGCTCTTTAGAGATAGCTATTTAATGAAAGGTGATCAAGTGTACTTGTTGTTACTGTGAATCTCTATACCTCAGCCATCGCCATCGCGATGAGTTTATCTATGTAGCTATATATATCTCATCCCCAATCACGCACCCGAAATAAGAGAAATTCTTTCAATTATTGAGGCAATTAAATTTAACTCTACAAATTCATGATATTCTGATGCAAGGTAACGTATTAATGTCGTCGTATTCACCTAGGCGCCCATTTATTGTATCCCGTCTTCTTAAAATGAATTGTCACATTCGAGATTAACGTGGGCAGCGAGTTGGAGCTCAGCTCCTGTTTTTCGTGATCGGGGTTGTGATATTTGTAAAATATTGTAATTAATTGATTTTACATTTATGGATCCTTTGCCCTGAGTACGTAGCAAGTTTGGCTGGATGCGCTGTAAGAAGTTAGAAATATCATCTATATATATTTTGCTTCTAGGGTTCTAATCCATAATCTATATCAATCAGAATGTAGATGGATATTAAATTACATTCCTCTCGGTTCACCCGTCGGCCGTCGCGATATCTCCGAATTCCAAACCCTTGCGTGTAGTCGAGTTTCGAGTTCGAGAATGTGTGGTGCCTTGCGGTTATTGTTTCTCCAGGGACATTAAATTAGGCCCAAAGTGGAATGGTAGTATACCTGCCCTGGTACCTGTCTGTGCAGAGCCAGCCAGCAGCCTACCGGCGCCAAAATGACATCCCACTTCGCATCCGAGCTTCTAGCTCTTTAAACCCCAACCTATCATAAAAAAATAACTCTCCTTGCATGTCAATTGTAATTGTAATAAACGGGATATATACAGTTGTGCTAAATAGGTTCCTGGCATCTCCAAGGGGCTTGTCGGCCCAATGGAAAATTCCAGGGAGTGGATGCAAGGGATGCATGTTTCAACGTGCGACATAACATTCCAACGATATCAACACAGCGGGGTTAATACAGGCAGCCAATATTTCGGCTTCACCTCGAGTTGAAGATATCAGTCGATCGCAGTCAGAACCTCAGGGGTAATGAGTATAAGAAGGGCTGTTACAACCACCTACAGTCTGACTTTCCTTCCATCATCAAGCTTCTCCACAGGCAGCATTCTACAGCCTCTTCCGCTCTTTATTCAAGCTAGCTATTCATTCATTCAAATAAAACAGCGACTTACAAATCTTCTTCCAAATAAAGAGGAATTCTTATCCATAATTCAGAAAAGCGCAATCACCTTCAAAACAAAACACAAGCTACGATGCACTCGAAATATCTTCTCCTCGCTGCGTTTTCTCTCCCAGCGATTGCCGCACCAGTTGCTTCGGTAAGTTGTCGTTATGGTGGATTGTGGTAAATCTAGTTAATTTGTAAATTATTAACGGTTATAATGGAGTCGATAGCCCTTAGGATTGGATATTGTAGGCGACCTTCTTAAGGATGGCCCCGACAAAGACCTCAAGATTGCAAATGGCGGCCCAGTCGGCCCGGGGTTGAGCGACCTTGCTGGGGCTTCGATAGCGGAAGGAATTATCAGAAAATACGGTATTACCAAATCGTTCACCGACATAACGGATCTCGACGCAGGTGCCCTCAAATTCATCGGGGACATACTCGGAGTCAATGGAAAAGAGGGAACCATCGGCATCCCAAACAAGCTCCTTGGTAGTTCGCCTCCCAAAAGCAGACAACTCGACGCTGCGAACCAAAAGACCCTGCCGACTGATATCTACAAACCGGCACTGCCAGCGCACGAGCAAGAAGGTATTAAATTCCACAATGTAGATGTTGTGAGCTTCCTGCCTGGCGTGGTCGATGAGTCTTGGATAGTCGCTTTCGGCGGCAAGCAAACCCATTTTGCTACGAATGATCGATGCTTCTCACTTACCGGCCCTCTGGCAGTCGAGCCGGACTCCATCAAGGCTAGATGTTTGAGCAAGGATATTACAGCTGAGAAGAAAGGTTCACCGGAAGAAGAAAAGAAACCACTAAAGGAGGAAAAATGCCCCCCACTTTCCTTAGCCGCTATATCAGCAGGAAAAGCTACTCTCCTCCAAGCCGGGACCTTCGTTCCGCGAATGAATACCGACAAGATAATTGCATGCTTCGGGTCAATCCCAGAGACTCTTCTTCCTGAGGGCACCACGGTTACTCCCAACCCAAGCACCCAAGCCGAAATCGTTACACCTAAATCAGCGATTCTCAAGTTCGATGTCTTGCGGGACGAGGAGTAAGAAGCTCTTTCACCATTAAGGCAGATCTAAGCAACGGTAAGACAAAAAAAGTCATGTTAATTTTACTATTATCACAATAGTCAATAAAATTTTGTATTTTAAGAATTTTGCATTTTTTTTATTTAATATATCTAATAAAGCGCTTCATGAGAGATAGCGAGGTTTTCATTAATTAATTTGCCTTTACAAATTTTTACCACGCCGTAAATTAGGCGCGGTTCGTAAATATAAATATACACCATCTGATGCGAGTAGGATAAACGACTGCATAATCACCTTCCTAGTCGGCAACCTCAAGCTCAATGGTCTCCTTCGCGCCTCTGTAATAAGAAAGGAGATATTTATATCTTAACCTGGGACTATTAATATCTATATACAAAATGGCAACATTTAGGCTCAATATATATATCTATCAGTCGATCGCGCGGTATTTCATTCAAGTCGCAATACGAGATAAGTCCCTCCCATAGTGCTGCTCCAAATACGACACGATCTTCCAATTCTTCCCCGCCAACGCTGCATCAAGCGCAGTTCCCTGGCGACCCTTCACCTGTGGACTAGCACCATGACTCAACAGCCACTTTAAGCCCTCAAAATTATTCGACTTGGCCGCGAGCTGAATGGCATTGCCTTCCTCGCCTCCCGGTACGGTCACCGACGCTCCACGGCTATACAATAGCTGCATTGTCTGGGCGCTCTCCTCACCGGCTAGCCAGTAGCCTGAGGAGACGGAGTCACGTTCGGCGGCAGCCTGGATAACAACTCCGTATTTCGGCGACATGACGTCTAACTTGGCTCCGTGCTGCAGGAGTATTGCAATGGCGGTACAGTTATGAGCCCAGGCAGCGACATGCATAGCGGTTCCAAACTTGCCGCCGACAGCGTTGACATCCGCGCCGGCCTCGATGAGAGGTTCTAGCAGTTCTGGTGCGTAGTTTACAGCAGCTTGGAGTGGGCTGTGGTAGTCTTCGTTCCCGCGACCGTTGGGATTTGCACCAGCTTTGATCAGTTGTTCTGCAAATTTCATTTTTCTCGCGGCTATAGCGGCGACGAGTAAGCCTGGGTGGGTGTCGGGCTCGTGTAGGTTCGCGACTTTCTCCAACAGCATGTCGAATATTGCCTTTCGGGCATTTCTTGCTGAGGGGTCATCCAGGTTGGTGCTTGATACGACAGCGTGGAGGGGGCTTCCGTATTCCCCACCGATAAAATCCACGCTCGCGCCATTATCCAGAAGCAGTTTGAAGATATCGATTTTCGCCCAATAAGCAGCATACTGTAAACCATTGTTCAAGACGGCATCTCGGTTTTCGTTGGGGAGTCGCTCTAATAAATGAAGCTGCATTTTTTCTCCGCCCCAAATGCCGAGTAGGAATACGTATCCGTCCTTTGATGTGACCTCCGCGCCATTGTCCAGAAGTAGATCGACGAGCTTGATATCTCCTCTTCTAGCTGCTTGTGCAAGACACCAACTGTAATTGGTCTTGCTCTCGTTTGGATCCGCGCCCATCTCAAGTAGATATTCCGCTATCTGGTAATCTCCAACTTCTGCTGCGATTCCAAGTGGGTTTAGGTTGATATCGGGGAGGGGATTTACGCTAACACCATATTCAACCAGGAGCTCCATTATCTCCTTCTTACCCTTCTTTATAGAATGCTGCAAAGGGTCAGCTGGTGATAGGAAGCCTCAAGGGGATGAGCTTCTGCTTACATTTATCGGACTCTCTATGTAGTCGCATCGACTAGGGTCTACCCCTTCATCAAGTAATTTCCGGACCGTATCAATCTTCCCTCGCCTGATAACTTCCATAAAGGCACCTGGGCCAGTATTGGTAACATCTGCCCCAAAGCCCCGTAGTATATTTTCAAGTTCTTCGTCTTCACGACGTATCGCGTCGGCAAGAGCTGTCCACCCGTTTGGTTTATGCGTCTTGTTGACATCCGCTCCAAGATTGACTAGTTCAGGAACGAAGCTAATGAGGTTATAAGCGATAGCGCCAGCTACCAGACCGCATGAATCCGTTGATTCGTCGACCTGTGCACCTTTCTCTAGCAGGTACTTTACGATTTCCTCTTTCCTAGACCGCAAGGCGTAGTAAATTGTTCCACCCAACTGTCCATCCATGCCGTTCGGATCCGCACCGAGTTCGACTAGTGCTTTCACGATTTCTAAATTTCCATTCATGGCTGCTAGCTGTAGAGGCGTACACTCATCGAGGGAAAACTTCATGTTTAGGTCTGCACCGTTCCGAGCAAGATACCGAAGCATCTCAACATTGTCACTCTTGATCACGTAAGAGAGTCTATTGCGGGTCAGCATCTGTACAGATTATACTGTGTGATATATATCGACCGAGAAGTTGACGACTTACGGTGCCCCCCCTTCACAGTTGACATCGGCGCCGCTCTGCAAGAGTAGATCCGCCATTTCCAGTCCTTTATCTTGTTCGTCACAGGCGAGTAGCATGCTAGCGGAGAAGGGGCATAAGTTTCCGACTTCTCGGTGGATGTCTGCTCCCATATCAATCAATTCTTTGGCGATATCAGTCATCCCCCTCTTGATTACACATGCTAAGGGTGTCCCATTCTCTGAAACAGCATCAAGGTAAGGCTTTTTGGCCAAAATAAGTCGAGTTGCGGTTCGATCAGCTCTGTTAATGGCTACATGTAGCGCGCTACCCCTATCACCTAAATGGGCATCAATATTAGGGTCTCGATCAAGGACAGTTTTTAGGAAGAACTGATCATAGTCCCACTTCTCGATGGCCTCTAGAAACGTGCTGTCCACAATCTCGACCTTCCGTCTGAGCAATATCCTTGCCATTTCAAGGTCGGCAGCACCAGTCCAGATCGCTCCGTGGAGACTATTGTAGTATAGCCGACACTGTGCATTTGGATCAGCGCCTGCATCAAGAATCACCTGAAACGTAGCCAGATTACGACTTTCGATCGCAGCTTCTAGGGCAGAGGTAGCCCGTGACCCCATGCCTCCTCTTTGAGCATTCACATTAGCCTTGGGCCGAATGAGAGCCCGGACAATATTCACGTTCCCTTTACTCGCAGCTGCTGCTAGTGGGTAGCCGTATTCGCCACGCCCGCTTTTATTAACATCTGCACCCTTGCGGAGAAGTGTTTGAACCATCGGCAAAGACTCAGACAGGGCCGCGGCGTACAATGGGGTCCCTTCCAGCCCAATTTCGTTGATATTGGCGCCAGCGGAAAGAAGTTGATCTACCGTTCTTGTGTCTCCCGCCAAGGCCGCCTGGTAAAGCGGTGTCCCATGAGATGCGGACGATATCGTCATATCCGCGTCGGATTTAAGCAAAAACGATACGATGGCATGATGCCCATGTGCTGCCGCAGCCATAAGAGCTGTATTCCAAGTTCCACCGATTGCGCTGACCTCAGCACCCGCTTTGACGAGCAACTTAACAATCTGGATGGATCCACCTGCTGCGGCCGCTTGTAAGACAGTCCCGAATAACCCAGCTTTTCCATTGGGGTCAGCTCCGTTTTCCAAGAGAAATTGAACGATATTTTCGTAACGATGAAAGGCAGCGACAGTAAGAGGCGATCCGAACGCCCCCGCGCCTGACCCGTTTACATCTGCGTTAGCCTCCTCTAGCAACCACCTGACGGGGCTGATAGAATCGAGTCGGACAGCATAGTAAAGAGGCTCGGGAAATTGACCTAGACTTCTTTTTATTTCCTTGAAGGGCCGGGAAAATTCCTTCTTCTCTAGGGCGGATATATCCGGTTGGTATGCGTTCAGCCAATTGATATAGGGCCCTGGCTCGGTATTGTCGAAGAGACGACGCAAAAGTCTGTTGACGGCCGAATCCATATCTCCTGTCTCTGTTGCTGGACTTTTGTAATGCTCCATCCAATTCTCAGCGCAATACCCTAGTAAGGGATACTCTCCGAACGCAAGGTTTGGCAAAACCTCGCCATGGCCAATATTTAGAAGATAAACGAGTGATGAGCGGGCAAGGATACTATTTGCAGTTGTCGTTGTTGTAAAGTATGCTGCGAGCGGACCATTTTGGAGCCGATCTGATGATAAATACTCTTTAACAGAGTAGTGGCTCAGTGAAATTGTGGGGAAAGTTCTGCCAATGTTCCCGTAGTCAAGGTAGCCTGGGCCAGATTCAATATTCAATTTGTGGTGCAGCCAGTCATCGGTTCCGTATACCTTCTCATCATATAGTTTACTGGAAATCGTGATAAGGGATCCACAAAGCTCTAGAATCTTCTCCGGATCCAAGAATCTGCATTCTGCAGGGTCGAATGTATCCATGCTTGGATCGATGACTGCGGCTTCCGCGAGTTCGGTAAGTAGCAAAGGCCGATTTGAGAAGGCCAGCCACCTTAAAGCTGATTGAACGAACTGTTGGTGCATGGTAGGTATGCCTTGTAAGATTCTATCGTACGTCCCGTCTAGAGTTTCAGGCATCCTGCGAAGCTCTGCTCGAATCATAGCTGGGGTTAGGCATTTCTTCATAGTGTCTAACTGACAGACCGCCCACCGGAACCTGTTGAAGCGTTAGAGCCACCTGCGTGTTTATATTTGAGTAGAAGAAATACCTTACGAAAGTTTACTTACATTCCATGTGAACCTTTCGCGATGGCGTCTAAAACCTCTTTTTTGATTGCTGCATTCCAATTCTGAAACGCGGGTTCGCTCGCCATTGCCTTCGTGACGTGAGTTCGGACATCAGCATCGACATTAGACTCTTCTATGCATATTGTGTGATGGAAGGCAGAGCTGAGCGCTTTTTCGATGTCGGGTTCACGCCTGCTTGTGACCATGAGGCTCGCCTCCGTCCCCTTGAAGCGTCCTGGTAAAATACTGAAGAGCTTTCCCCTTTCCTCTTTAGAACATTCGTCGATGGCATCAAGGATTACGTATATCTTAGAATAATTTGATAGCAGGGTGATGAAAACATCTGTAAGTTCCTCAAGGGTTGGCTCCTGAAGACCAGAATGTTGGTCATATAGCACCGTTGCTACCTCTGGGAGAGCCCCAGCCGTGGTTGAGAGCAGTTGATAAATTGCTGATCGCAAGAAATTGTCTAAAGTCTGCTTTCGAGTATCAGCAAAATCAAAGTAATAGTAGATGACTACAGAACCTTGGTCGCCTTGGAAGAGCTCTTTCATGTGGTCAATGATTGTTGAGCAAATAATCGTCTTTCCAGCTCCGGGAATGCCGTGAATCCACATATATTTCGCTTGGTTTGAAGACCAAGACTTGAAAATCTCCAAGTCGAAAACCCATTTACATGTGTTCGGGTCATGGCGACTTCGAGATATCTTGTGGTTTTGCTCCGGGTCACTGGTTTTGTACCAGTTCAGAATGCTGGTACGGCGCGCTTGGTCGGTGTGTTCCTGAACCCTTAGAATGACGCCTTTCTGCTCCGTGAGCTCTTGAGACTGCAGGTCAAGTGATTTCATGTGCTGGAGTGAGAGGTAGAGTTGGAAAGTGGTCTTGGTCTTTTGCAGGGCCTCTAGTTTCTCCTGGACGATTTTGGATTCGAATGGCCATTTCAACTTGCTTAGCAGCCCCGGTTTTAGCAACGGCGTTAATCTTTCGGTGATACTTTTGAGAATGGCCTCGGTTGTTTAGATGGATTTGTAGCATTGTGCTAGCAGTGCATTCGGCGCCTGCTTACACTCAGGCGGATCGGATGTCGATATTGATCGCGTGCCAACACCCTGTGTAACCTGCGCGCTCTGCGCCTCTTGCAGAGCCTCTGCTTCAACGATCTCGTAGTCAGGCGGAGGCTCGCGTTCAACGACCTCTTGGAGTTGATTTAATATCGCCCAGAGATCTTCGACATCGGAGATTACTTTGGCGATGTCCTTGTCTGCGTCTTTAGCTTGGGAGCGGAAGCGGTAGCAGTAGGAAAGGACGGCGTTGGAGAGTTGAACGACAGCAATAATGCTGGCTGTGACGCTGAGCGGGTCCATCTCGCGTATCGGAACTTGTCTTACTAATCAATGATACCGCTAAGCTTTCGATATTGGAGAAATGCAGGCTTGGCTGGGATTTGGCGTTTAGCTAGGCCATAGCGCAGCTTTTAAGATGGGCGAGGGGATGATTTATTTATTATTCCTGAGATTGAGTCCTAGCGTCGCAGGCCCTCTATAGACGTTATTAGTGCAGTGTACATATTAATTAAAACACATGTTTGAAAGGTATCGCCCACGCGATGTGCCTGCTGATGGCAAGTGAGGCTGGAACTTCAAACTCCGAATCATGCGGCTGCGGGGTACATATCTGGGAGACCCCTGCATTAATTAAGTACTTAACCTTGACGAATAGATCGCTTCGATAGTTGCTCTTGTGTCAGTGGGACGGACTGTCCCGTCAAATCCAGCCAAAGCTGCAAAGCTCCGAAGGCAGGCTCAAACTCAGGGGAGGTAATTAAAAAAATATATATTCTATGAGAAAATCGATTGGCAGAAAGGTAAAAGAAGTTTCAAATTACCTAGTTAATATCTGTTGGAAGTATCATAAAGGCTATCGAATTGAAGAGCGCTGGCATATAGCGCTTAGCTAGCAGCCTGGGCAACGCTAGCGGAGAGGTGCCTAGTCTCGGGTTGCACAAAAACCTCCGCCACCAAACACATCTGTTTGTTGCATATTTTTCGCAGCCAGATTTATTCCAGGCTTACAGGTACTCTTGCAAATGGGCAGGCCGTACCGTTTAGCAACTGGCTCTCTCTCTCTCTTTCTCTCTCTTTTTTTTTTCTTTCTCTCTTACACGAAATCGGGGCGATAAGGCCACCCGCCCATTCGACCTAATAGCTATCGATAGGCAGGTTGAATGAACGCGTTACACGGTCTGTGCCGCGATCCTACCTATATACGCATACAAGGCTGCTTGCCTTCATTAAGTCGGTGGGCCTGGAACTAGTGGCGAAACACTGCCCTATTGATGCTCGTGTACGAAGCCACAATGAAAACGAGCAAGACATATTGAACGAGAAGGCTGCCATAGATTAGGATTTCAATTCGATTGGTCCTCGTATCTATCGAAGCGGGACGATCTGGGCCCACTGATCAAATGAATCCAAAATATTTGAAGATACATAACGCAGAGGTTTTCTCTGAGAGAAAGAGTAGGCTAGTATAAATCTTATAAATAGTCTCATTCCTATCAAAGATTCTCTCGATGGGGGCTCGTTCTTAAGCTTCATCACCCCGGTTGACAATATCGTTGGCTGATACACGTTGACTATAAGTCTGAATTTTTAAATATTTCTTACAGTTAGCATCGGTAACCTCTTCGAACTTCGGGGTTAATCCGCTCCGGCAATAAACTCTTGAGCTATGTGGGCCCTTGCTTGGCCCTCGGCCAGTGCTTCGCCTGGACCCACGCCAACTTTTGTCGAAAATTGGCACCGTAGCGGGTTTAACTCTTGTGTTCCCGCTATCTCCCTCTACGATTCTCGAAGCTTAGCTACGACGAATCCTACCGTAAGATCAGTTCGCGAGAGCAATGTTACAATGATGGCTAGCATTAAGCCCTGGACAACGATCACGATTCGGCCAAAAGTTACTTCACGCCAATGGATACCGGTGATAACCGTGCACCGCAACATAAATGACATACTATCGACATATACTCCAGCGTGGCCAACCGAGTCCGATAGTCCGATAGAAACGTTCGAGGCTGGCATCGACATGCCCTTCGATACCAGCCGCGAGCATAGCAAACCCAAGCCCACAGATATCGACCTGGCATCAATCTCGTTCTTTTCCACAATAATTACAACTATAAATGGCTATACTGAAACAACGGACACGTTCACTATCACTAGAGCCCGTCCTACTGTTTACGTAACAAAAGAAACGGAAACGGTTACCGATAGCCACAGAGCTCATACGATGATATTCACGCAAACATTACGAGTGCCTACCGTGTATATAGTTGCCACAGATAAACCTATAACAACGAAGGGTGTAGCTGAACCGATGGAATTTACTGTCACGAGACCCCGAATCACTGTCTACATACGCAACGTAACAAGAACGTCAGTCGGCCCGCCGGTAGAGGAAGCAGTAACCGTTACGAGAATCCTGCCGGTGGAGAGAATCAATCCAAATCCTGAAATGCGGCGGGCAATCAAATCTGACGGGGATTTTATGCCCCCACCAAAGCCATGGCCAATCTTAAGCTTTCCTATCGCAAACTCCACCCCCATAGCCAGACAGAGTCGTTTCTTACAAGGCCGTTTTGCTACCAATGGCGGAGATTCGAGTGACCCGATGGACTATATAGTTAAGCCCGATGGCGGGGTCACAACCCAGGATGCCCATGGAACAGAAAATCCATTCACAACTATTTCCTCAGTTGCACTTGCCCCTGGGATTAGAACTGAAGGGTCTGGTGGAACCGCGATAGGGGCTACAACAGTAACAAGAACAGATTATCGCACGGTCTACGCATGTGAACGTCGGTCGGATCCTACACTGTCGGTATCTACAGCCGTGTGCATGTCCATACTCATTGTCGTGCTGGGATTAATGTGCGCAGCCTTTTCAGTGGTTTATGTAGTCCGCTGTGCCCGAGAGCGACGGGAAAAGGTTCGACTACATGATCAAGCTAGGGATCACGGAAGATGGGAGAGCTGAGAAATATATTTATCAGTAGTTCTTAGTCAAGTATGCAATATTATTATTTTATATATATTCAGTCCTTCAAAATCTTAAGACTTCTATTGAGGCGAAGTTGAGGTAGACTGGCTGCTCTGGAATACCACCGTACTAGAACACGCGCGAACGAAAAGCTGCTAAACCGCCAAATATGAAAATACCCATGTAATATCAAGCAAACAAGGCGTACTTTGACTCCATAAAATAAGACCCGAAACTGTATTACTGAATGCCACCTATGCCACCACTACCTTCGATGCCACCTACGACACCTTTCGGCCCTGCCATGAATCTCCCCCGTTTGCCGATTCGGAAACAAATAAACCCAAAAATCGCCAAGAGTATCGTACCCCCCAGACCTACTCCGACGCCTATCCCGACTTTTGCACCGCTAGATAATCCTTTGCTGTCCCCTCCATCCGCACCCGGACTTGTGTTTATAGGTGGACCACTCGATGACGCGGTACTTGCTGCCACTTGAAGCGAGGACCAAGCTTCAGACTCAGCAGGAACCAGAGTATTAAAAGTCGGCCGTATGCTCTCTGCGAATAACGGAAGATCGGTGACAGCCCACTGAACCTCCAAACCCTCATGTCCAACAACGCTTCCAACTTCCATCAAGGTGGACGACGATAGTGTCCATTCCCCAGGAGCCACTGACCATGCTAGAGAGGCATTGATGGGCTGCGTGAGGGTTGACGTGCATTCCCATTCGCGAGCTGCGTTAGAGAACCCGAAGCGACAGCAGTGGACAGACATGGTATTTGTGGTGAAGAAGCTGTAGTATGTCGTGAAAGACTCAGGACAGACGCCTGGCTGGAAATAGCCGCCCGCCGTTTGTCCAGGTGGAAAGCATGTTGCGGAGGCGACTTCTTCGGATAACGGATATATTTGATAGTAATTCATCCATCCTGTCGAGGATCCCAGCTTTATTGTGTAATCTGTGAAGCATGCGGGTGGTGGGCTGAAGATTGTGTTGAGGCTTGGCGCCGAAGTAGTCGTCGTCGTGGAAGAAACGGATCCAGATGTTAGCGGCCCTTCTGCCGCCATTTTGAACGCGGATGAACTACCCCGTAGCGCACGTAGCTCTAATTTGAGAAGCCGTTGGATTCATCTGCAATTTGGAAATTTAAAGAAGAGCGGATGATAGCTACGATTGTTGACAGTAAAAGCGGACACTAGTCCTCCCCCGATATTTTTCAGCCTCAAGCGACGTCCTATGGAGTAAGGGATCAATGGATCAGTGGTCTCGAGATCTCGCGCGCGCCGATTCGTGGCATGCCGGCATAGCGCAATACAACTAAAAGACTGACATCATACACCTAGAGCAATAGTACATACATGTATACCATCTAAATGACCTTATACAGTGGTGAGCTAAACATGTATGGCCATAAACACACTGCCTAAATATTAGTCCACGCAGTTGCACTTGAAATTATCAGACCATATCTTTTGGTTCACCATCGATAGCCATCTGTGTGGTAGGTTAATATTAATTTCGCTCGCTGGCTGTACTTGGCGTCGTCGAAGTTACGATGCTTTCTGGAATAATGGGTTAACATTATAAATTAATGCTTCCCCGCGATTCAAGCCAATAAGATTACACTATTTTGGATTAAGGCATCTAGATCCATGATTTAATGCTATCTCCACCTTGACTTTCTCATGATGTAGACGCGTCGCGCACAGGAAAAATAAAAATAAAAAAGATAAAAAAAAAAAGTTCTACGGTCTTTGCATGAAATTCATGGTGGTTAGTATAATTACAGGGGTGGTTACAGGGATGGAGAGGTGAATTGGTAATTTCTTTGGTGCCTGATGTCTACCAACGTGATACGATCTATGCTTTTGACCACTTTTGTTCGCCTTACGGCCTTACGACGAAAGAATTTTCGACACCCTTGCAATGAATGGGTTGCTTTTTTTAAAAGTATTTTGTCTAGCACTAACTTAGCTAACTACCAACTCTCTAGCTACGGACCTCGGTGGAAATCAACCCTCCGTTATAATTGCAACTTTATCTGCCAGGGCTGCATAGCTTGTCGCGTCGACGGCCCGCGTTGAAGAATATCAATTATAGGCTACCTAAGTGCAAAGTAATTATAAAAACCTCTGTGTAACATATGAAATGCGCACAGTAAACTCTGGCTATATTTCCGTCTTCGAATCTCGGTAGCCTCAAGGCTACTTATCGTGCATCGGCAAAAACGTTTGCTAGTTTCGGGTCTGTGCCAGCTGCCACCCCTGAGGTTGGCATCCGTGTATCGAATCCCAGAAGTGGAAATTTCAATACAAGCAAGGCTGATGCGTATATATTGTTATTCTTAACCTGCTGTGCCATCTCGCTCTCGTTTGTGATACCAAGCCAACCCCCCAGGCCGATAGGCTGGAGACAAGAACAGGTCGAAGACAAGAGCTTGATTGAATCCAAAGATGGCTCATAACCGATCAATTAATTCTCGATGCATCTTCGCCCAATATCGTCTACACCTAATCAGCCTAACTTCGGGTGTAGTCTTAAATATTTCAGATACCTAATTCAGAGCACGCACGGTCTGCGCTCATCGACACTGCGCTCATCGACATGCAGACTTCGTTCACCCTATTTCTCGCTCTCCTGTTAGTCCTAGTGGGATCACTAGCACCCAACCATTGTGTACCCCGCAATTGGGACGACGGTCACAGCAGGCGACCTATCCTCGATCCGCTGGACAGACCCACCGGCAAAAAGGTCTCATTGACATTATTGAACGTCGATAAATACGATACCGTAATGCCAGTAGCCAAGATTGCCGATAAAATAGACAATACCGGTTCCCACAACTGAGTCGTTCCGCTCAGTGTCTCATCCGCAAAAACCTACATGATCTTAATCTCTACTATGAAACCCTCAGTTGCAACAATACACCTCCATTTTCTATCGTCAATCATTATGTCGATATCAGAGGGGTCTCGCTGTTACGTAAACATCTGCGCCGCACTGCAGGGTCCATTCGGGTCAGTACTGCGGTTTCTGAAGCTGCCTTCAGCGCCTATGCCGCCTGGTTGCCTAGGCCGGCTGCTGTCAGCGACGATGGCAGCTACGGTATCAAACACTATAATTATGAGAGCGAAAGCGATTATGATGACCCTAGGTTTCCTATCATCAATTGGTGTAGTTGGTCTGGACGACGGCGTATTGTCCTAGGCTTCCTGCTATCCTAAATAGTTTCCTTAACGGTTAAGTTATCAAAACCGTCGCCTTCCGCGTCCTCGTGCGTCACCCGGATGATCCAGCTCCGATTCCCGATATACTGTCAGAGTACGTGTAGTTACTGATACAGCGCCATTCGTTGTCGAGGTTTTAAAATAGCGGGTAATGGCCTGTAGCTCGAGATTGGAAGGAGGAGGAGGTAGGACTGCTTCAGAGTGCGAAAAGGGACAGGGCTACAAGGCCGCCAAACGCCAGATTAATCCGTTTTGGAAGGCCTAGCCGAAACGTAGGTATACGCGGCCGATTTTCCATACACGAAAGGACCCAAGGAAATATTAATTGCGTATATATCATATGGACTTTATCTATCTACCTACACAGCAACGTGAACGCCTGTGTTTGATTTTGCATTTTCTTTATGTAAAAATGTAAATGTATTATTGCAGTGAGACTTTCGAAAGTACAACTCGCTCGCTAGACGGAATTTAATAATGTTTCGCTTTTTATGCTTTTTATTTGATTATTGTTATCAATATCGTAATTAGGCCACAGACTATTACCGCCCTGTACCAGTGTTTTATAGATCCCATGTCGTTAGTACAAGGTTTTCGTACCTGCTTCTAGCACCTCACCAATAAAAATATCGCCTTCGCTTGGAGTACGGCTAGCGATACTTCCGGCTTACCGTGATGGAAGATCCGCAGGTCCGGTTGAAAATCTTCAGATTCAGGCCTTCTCAATGAGATAAACGGTACACCAAAGGCTTAAAACTAGTGCCAATTGGGCAGGTTGACAGGTTCCCAAGCCGTAGTGTCGGGGATGTTGCCCTTCGGTAACTATCAAGCCTATCTTGAAAAGGGAGGAATCCACAGGAGAACGGTCCAAGAAGGGAAGAAACTGGATTCGCGCGATTATAATGCATATTTCAATCTGGCTGCCATCGCTCGCAGGGTTTGCCGAAAAACTACTTAATCTAGCCAAAGCAATTCCACGCCTCTATGGCTACGGCGCAAAGGAAGTCTGTGAAGGAGACGGCGATGCCGATATTTACAAGTAGAAGGTATCATTGATGCATCGATGATACCGACGATACGAAGCAGCAGCCACTGCCGACACAATGGTAACTAGCAAGGCATGCTTTGGTTTTTTGGCAGTTTCAGCCAGGGGTTTTTGGTCTGGGTCTCTGATGCAAGTTGAATATTCAAAAAATTTATACAGGACAAAATAAATCACAGGTATATAAGCTTATATAAGTATTAGATAGTTGACTGTACCCAACGTCACATAAATCAATCGTCCACATCTTCATCTCACAAGGCAGCCTTTGCTTTGATTCTGTATCTCAGCAAAACTGATTCGCGGCTTGCTGCGGTATATTGACGTCAATCCGTCAAAGATACATTTCTCGGATCCATTTCGTTGTTTCAAGACTTCAATATGTTTCAGAAGAAATTTGCTCTGGTAGCTGCCAGCTTTGCAGCTACAGCCCTCGGAGCTGCACTGCCAGTCAGTCAGAATGACAAGCCTTCAGCAGGTAATACACTCTATCACTTATACCGACATCCGGGGCTACTCTGATAGAAACTTTGTAGATCGAATACTAACTATTTAATCTCTAAAGAACCGGAGTATACCCACCATTCTCTCCCTGACGGCGTCTGCGTGGTAGACCTCTGGACCTTTGATGCCAATAATAACGTCCGTCCGGACTCCTGGCTCCGCGAAGTTGACGACGCATGGGTAAAGATCGACGTTGCCTTTGACCCCATCCAGCTCTACAATGTATCGAGCTCTACTGTTTGGATGTCTTCAAACGGAGTCTTGTCTCTGGAAGACCCCGGCACCGCTAGCACACTGCCTAATCAACCACTTCCTGTTGGGCCTTGCAATGACCAGGAAATTGGCGGCTGGATTCCCAAGACCACCATTGCTCCATTCTGGCAAGACTTGTGGATAAGCCCGGATGCAATTTCTTCAGGCATGTTCTACACCTCCCACGATGCAGCCAACAAAACTCTAGGTCGCCACCACCACTTTGTCTGGAGGAACCTCCAAATAAAGGCTTTTGCTACTTTGCCGGTCGAACCCGTCCCGACTGAAAAGGCGGATAACATTTCGATAACCATCAACTATTACGAAAACAAACCGGGTGTTTTCACATTTATATATCGTAATTTCAACAGCCTCAAGCCTCTCGACCTGAGCAAGAGTGGGGCTACTGTTGGAATCCAGTCTTACCCGAACTACCTTACACACTCTCTTGATCCCTCGATGCTGGTACCTCCAAATCCCGGCACAGCGTTTGACGTCGCCCACATTTGTGTGACAATGGATACCAACAAGGGTACCACCAAGCAGGAGATGTGCACTCTATAACTTCACCGTTGGACAGGTTTATCAACTCCATCCAACGTAGAAAGGCTGGCGATGTGGATTACGTGTACCGCCAATTTCAGCTGAGATTGTAGTGTAGGCTCAGCAGCTAGCCGCCGAAACAGAAAATACCATTCTATATCTACGTATCTTCTTTCTAAATGTGTATAGCTATATAGTTTAGTGATGTTGAAGGGGACAATGTATATTAAATATAAGGTTATATGGACTGAAAGCTCCTCTTAGTGTGAATTCTATTTGCGTCTACCGTAACTAATTCGAGAAGATATCGGCCCCTTCAAAGACGCTCAGCTTTTAAGAACTCAACGAATTCGGCCAATAAACAGTAATTTCGAGTGTTGGAATTTTCCCTTTTGTGCGTTGCGCCTGTGCGCATTCCCGTTTTTGGGCTGGCGCACTTGCAGCACTCTCTGCAAGGTCCCAACCAACCGCCAATTTTCTTTTTCCTCGTTTTTTTTCCTCTCCCCCAGCGCTCTTCCCTTCCATTGTGTGAAAAGGTCAAAGAACACCATCTTCCATCGACCAATCGCCATTTCGCACCTTCACTCCCCGCATCGCCAATACTATCAGTCGGTATCGCCTTCGCCCAATCCACTTTAATCCAACCTCAAAGATGTCCTTCCTTCGCACCGCCTCCCGCCGGGTAACGCCACTGCTGCCCCGCAACCCCACCATGGCCACCCGCCTGCTCTCCACCACTGCCCCGCGCGCAGATATCGCACGCGTCCAGCTCATCGGAAACGTCGGCACGGAGCCGGAGTCCTCGACTGCTGCGAATGGCAGCGCGATGATGCGGTATTCTCTCGCGTGCTCATTTGGTAGTGGAGAGGGGCGCAGGACGCAGTGGCACAAGGTGTACGCATTCGAAAATCAGACGCAGTTCGTACCCACGAAGGGGATGAGGATATTCCTGGATGGAGACCTACGGATTACGGTGCATGAGGGGGACGATGGAAAGAAGCACAGCTCCGTGATAATCACACAGAGTGAGTAGAATGCCAAGAGGTCTTCCGTCTATTTATTCTATTCCATAGCTAGATGAAAAGCAGATGGGCGGAATAACCAAGGCGACTACTTCATGGTAATATATGCTGACGATTTCTTTTTTCGTGACCTGCAGGGTCGATAAACGTTCTGTCAAGGCCGCGCGGGAAGGAGGGAGAAGGAGAGAGCGAGGGTGAAGCTCCCGAGTAGCTGGTATTCTCCCGGTCGCTGAAACCCGAATAGAATACTGTGCTATGTTCGCGTTCTTGCCTTCCGTTGCTTTTAATTTTTGAGCCTGATCCTCGTCTCCTCACTGCACTTTCCTCCTTTGGGTCGCATCTGAATACGGCTGGCTAGTCGACCGACGCTAGCACTCCAGGTTATCGCACGGATAACGAGTCGCTCGCGCTGGGAAGGGGGAAGAACTAGAGAGCTGGGTAGTTTGGTTGAACTAATTGGCCGGTGAGGCGGGTTTCATTGCCTTTCGTTTATCCTTTCGGCCATGGCTCTCTTATTGTAATTCTGTATCTATCATGTCTGCAATCTGAACGAACTGTATAAACGAAGAGGAAGGAAAGAAGAAGGAGAAACGGCCTCACAGCCGAGCATGTGCATGTCTGGATGTTTTTCTATCGCAATCTTTCCCTGACATCTCCCTTTCTTTATTTTTGTCTTTCCTTACTTCCAAAGTCATGCGACTGGTTCGTAGTAAACTAATGTAAAGCAATGGCGAATGTAAATAGAGAGCTCCAAGCTGTAACCCGTGTCGCGCTGTCTACGCACGTGTTTTGTATAACAAATATCGCCGGGGCGAAGTAGAATATCGCACAAAACATCTCCTCTCCATTTTCTCGCTGCACAAAATTTCATCTCAACCAGTCTACCTTAATCAATCGATTCGAACTTCAACATTTGGTACCAGCGATGAGATCCCGCGGTAGCCCCGGCATTTGCAGGCTATCCCAACAATGATCTTCGGTTCCGCTTACATGATACAAGTTTACCGCTGTTACACCGTGGCACGCATCCTCGCTGATACGATATAATATCGCCCCGAGATATGATAAAAACCACTCGCTTCCAACTACCGCGGTGCAAGGGATCGTGCACCGCCTACTTTACAATGTTACCCCGGATTTCCTGCTACCACCTTGTAAGGGTCGAGAGTTCCGATCTTCGAACCCTAAAAAAAGTTCCAAGCAGATTACAGGAGACTTGGCCCGCTTAAGGCCACTGCCAATAGGCTTCGAAGCTTCGCTTGTGGGCATGCTTCCCCCAAAAGCGGCAGCTACGTCAAGATGACAACTCGCAAAGCACAACATAAAGTTTAACTGGCTGGTTCGGGTCGATCCCTTGCATTTATTTGCATTTGGGCGTGCTGGTTCTGGCCCCCCATCGCACTAGGTTTTTTTCCCACGCCTTAACCGCTTCCATGCAGGGCTTTGCGTGCGTGCCACAGGTTGGTTACCCTTTTCGGGCTTCCTCTTTCTGTTTGTTTGTGTGTTTGGTCGTGGAAGTGTGAGTAGGCTATATATAGTTACACAGGATGTGATGCTACCCTACTACTTGCTGCTTGCCAGAATCGATAGTGCGCCATCCGACGGGGGATAAAATGGGAAAGCTGAAATCTTTTAAGTTCTGCATTCTGCTGGCTAGCTGGAAATGAACTGCTGCTGGTATGTCAAAGCTAGCGAGCCGCGTGATGCTCGTCATAGCAACGAGCAAGCTGCAGAATCGACCTCAGCCAAGCCCAGCGCAGGGTTACACCGTCGTGATTCGGGATAAGGGATTAGCTCGAGCTCTTGTCCATGGGAGGCCACCCAGTGGACGGCGAGGTGGATCGGATTGGACGACAGGGGAAGCTAAGGATCCGACCATTGGAGCTCAGATCGATGGGTAATTTAAGGTCTAGAATAGGAGTCGAAGCTTGGGTGCAGTTAGTGCTGTATCCAGAGGAGCTGTGGGATATAAAACGGGGTGGATTCCGGCCTCGAGCCTCCAGATATAACTCCTCAACCTGTCCATTCGTTCCCAGACCATCAATAGATACATCTATCTCTTTTTTATATACACCTATTTACACAGGCATTGGTCAACCGGACGAAAACAAAGCCAAACCTCTCTATTAATCAAAATATATATATACATATAATACCATCCAAAATGCGATTCACCACCCTCCTCCCGCTCTTCTCCCTCGCATCAACCCTCACCGCCACTCCAGTCCTCCAGGCGCGCTCCAGCGCCGGCTGCTTCGAAATCACCGGGTTCAGCAACAGTGGCTCTCCGCATTCTCTTCTCGCCTCTGTCTCCTTCACCGTCAAGAGCACCAACCCTACCATCTCTGCAACCTGCTACGGATCTTCATCCCTCCAGCCCAGCATCGCCACCGCTCAATTCCCGACAACATGCAGTGACAAAACGCTCTTCTTCGGCGTGGAGTATAGAATCGGAGTGCCGGGCTATTTTCTGACGCTGGCGCACGTGTACAACAACAACAAGACGGCGGATGCCGGCAGCGTCTGGCTGGGCCAAGATATTCAGACATTCATTAATCCCAGCGGAAATCCGAATGGTAATTACCAATATTTGAACCACCCAGCGTCGTTTAGCGTTGGGTATAATCGATATGTGCAGGCGTAAGGGGTTAGATTTAACGCGAAAACGAAATTGTTGTAATGAAGCAGATGCATGTAATGGTAGTGATTGAGAGTGGTGGATTTGAACAGGCAGGGAGTTGTCCCATGCGTTAATGTATTTTGATGATATATAATGGCGGGCCGGTGGACAAATTTGTAATAGATATCGATATAGATATCTGAGAAAGGTTGTATGTTCGTTAGGCATAGCGTTAGGCACCTCGTAATTCGTCAGCATATTGCTGTTTTCAAGAAAATACCCGAGTCTCGTCCGTAGCGTAGCACATGTCGACGTCCAATATCCGTACCTTGAATAGTGAAAGGTAGAAATAAATAAAAAAAATAAAAAACATCAATGGTTCACATTCCGTGTGCATCTCAAGGCTTATACGCCGGTGGCGGTTCATCCCCTGCCTCCGACCGAGTTCTCCGGTTCTGACTCCTCGACTCCGTCCTTGTTATCCCTTCCGACGGCGCTCGCACACCCGGGGTACCTCTGCCATCACGAGCAGCAGCACTACCATCCCCGCCAGCACCATCTACGTTCAGCACAAACAGCGCTACTACAGGCTGCGGCGGCGGTGAAGCAGGGACCCGGACAGGAATAGCAACAGGGACAGGAATAGCAACGACAGGTGTCTGTCTCACATGCATCCTTACGTTTGCTGGCTGCGGTTGTCGTGGCTGCCGTGGTGTACTCCGTCCTGTTGACCTATTCCGCTGCCGTTGGCGCTCGCGTTCCCATTGCCAATTCGGCTGCGGCTGCGGCTGCGGTTGCGGCCGTGGATGCACATGGAAATGGAACATCGGTCTGGGTGTATGCGCACGCATTTGTGGTTCAGGCCGCCGCATGGACCACCAGTTAGTCTGGGTCTGTCGCATGTCGTAGCGGCTCTGGTAGTAGAACCAGAGCCAGACGCGGATGAGGATGATGAGGAAGATGGAGCCGATAATCAAGGAGCCGATGATTTTGAACCAGAAGGTGACGGGGGAGTCGCGGGACTCGTTGTAGTCGCGAGGGACGACGGCCATTGTCGCTGGCGGTTGCCTACCGCTGTCACGGACGTACTATAGCTGTACTGTCGGGAAGGATAATGATATCGATTGGGTCCCAATTCTGTCAGCCGGCTATGCCAAGAGTGAGGGCAGCTGGCCAAGCTACTGGTTTCGTTACAATCAGTCAAGTCAGGGCTATTCGCGATTGATCGACGGGCCTCGAGAAGAGCGACCGAATTCTGCACGTCCTACGCCTATCTTAACTCTGGCAAAGGTGTATGTAAGTAGGTGAGGCTTGCAGAGAATCAAAAGAAGAAGATGCGAGATGTAATTAGGTCCCCCGCACGGGAGGACGGGACAGACCTTGGTTTTAACCATCAGACCTTACGTTTCCCACCTTCAAACGCCGCAGGTTTATAAATAACGTTAACCTTGAAGATTGAGCGGAATAAACCCGAGCGAACGAGCGAACTAGTGAACGAATGCTCGTAGCCTTCCCTCGCTGGTCCGGGTAGCTAGCTAGCACCAGCTAACTAATCCATGCCGCGCGGTCCACACGATATCCCGCTTGATCGCTACTTGCTCAATTAGCCCTGCTTGGATACTCCTGTGGGATCAGGACCCAACTCCCCACCAATTCGGTCATAGCGCCTGCCTGCATGCCCGCCCGCACGCTGGGTAATTTTTTGCTGGAGAAGCAGCAAAGCCCTTTGGGATATGCAAGGTGCATGGGCAATTTCATTGCCCAGTCATGCGAGTCAAGGAGCGTGGAGGTTTTCATGCATTGGCTTTGCAGGGCAATATCCGTGCGGCTGAGGATTGAGGCGGAGCTGCGAAGGCAGGTCAGTTGAGCTCTGAAACCGGGAGGGGAACAGAGCTCAAAGCTCAGTACACACGGAAGCAAGGGCGATTGAAGCCGAAAAGTCGAATGATGATTCAAGGAGTCGTATCGTAGGACGTATCAGTTGTTGGGTCTAGTGCCATTTAGTTCCGATGTGCTGCTGCCGTGGTGCATGATGTTGGGGCTCTTGTTTTTGGCTCTAGTCGCCGATGAAGCGACGATGGTTTGTGGGTCAGGCAACACAAGTGGCGGCGGGCGCGGCGTGAGCGTGCGCCGTGTTGCATTCTGACTAATCCCCGCAAAAGAAAGCCAGTGCAATTTCGAAATTTGAATTTCGCCAGACGCAGCAGTGTCCCGAGACTGCAGAAGCAGATTTAAGATTCCACGATGCATAATCCCGAAAAATTACAGCATTTTTGTAAATTCCATTTGGCGAGGTTAGCTACCCCTGCTCGCGCATGCACGCCAGGATATTCATCTCAAGTTGTACACGCAGTCTCGAGGCTATTTGTACACAAGCCTCGATACCAGTACCCACCCGCCCGTGTCTACATCGGTCTGCATGCTGCATATATGTATGCATGTGGTATAAATCTCTCCAATTTTTAACTACAAAAAAAAAAAAAAGAACGTATAACATTACTCCTATATCGTACATGTAATCTAAGCAATCACCACCAAAACACCAGCCAAAACGGCTACGGCCATCCCGATAAGTCCCCTTCCATCGAACCCAGCGCGAGCAGCAGCATTCTTAGAACCCTCATCGAGTGGTGGCGCGTCCGTCGACGTCGGCATAACGCTATACGTCTTCTTCAGTGACGAAGAAGTGCTAGTGGACCCGGTATGCGCCGAGCTAGGCACCGAGGTAACAGTGGTGATACTCCTGCTCTGCACACTGCTGCTGCCAGATGTAACTGAAGCTGAAGAAGCGGTGCCCGTGGTGGTGCTGACGCTACCGGTAGCGGAAGATGTTCCCGATGCTGATGCTGATGCTGATGACTGCGAGGCGGACAGCGACTGGGATCCCGACGCAGAGCTGGAGGCTGCGGATGCGCTCGATTGCGCCGATGTAGCACCAGTAGTAGCTGTCGCGCTGCTTACTGGAGTGGCAGAAGTAGCAGGTCCAGTCGATGCAGCAGCTGTTGACGCAGCGCTAGGAGCGGATACGGACGCAGATCCGACCACTGCGCTGTCAAAGAGAAACCGGTCAGAGTAGTTCCAGTCGGATGGGTTATTGTTATACTGTATGCGGATGGCATAAGTTCCTGAAGCTGGCAAGTTATCGGGAACAGTCCATTTGTATGAACCTGTGTTCGCTTGGCCTGCTACGATCTGGGCGACAGGGACGACCGAGTTGGCGGGGCCATCGATCAAGGTGAGTGTAACCGATGCACCTTCCATGTTGGTCCACTTGATGTCGTAGGTATCGCCCGCATTGATCTTAGCGCCGGCGACAGGGTCAGTTATGGCATTGGACCTCAGGGAATCTGCGGCGTACGCGGCGGCGGCAAAGAGTGGGAGGAGTTGGAACCGCATTGTAGATAGGTGACTGTAGTTCTGTTGATGATGCTGATACGAAAACGAGTGTATGATGAACCTATAGTTCTAGAAAAGCGGATATCTTATGTATTTATACGGTAGAGAGCGAGGAACATCAACAATGCACCAAAATATGTGAAAGGAGAGTATGCGATATCAATTGAATGAATGAACGAATGGTGAATGAATGAATGAATGAATGGCCTTCGATTCAACTCCGTGGACGTCGGACGCGAAGTGTAGCAAAAATGGAATAACTGCACATGTTCGTGCGACGACAGACTACCCTGTAAGGCTTTATATACCCCCTTCCCTGACTACTAGAATTCCAGACCATCAGAGCAAAAAGGGCAAGTGAAATTCCAGTTCCCCTTGTTACCATCAATTCCGAGAATACCGGACAGTTACGGTGCCCACATCCGCTTGGTTGCGCGAACAACAGTCGTCGTGGACGAATCAGCGCTGCAGCGCCCTAGTTACGAGCATTTCATAGCATGCAGTCCAATGCGTCCTTAATATGTTATCCGCGTCCGTGTACGTTATGTTCTGTTGTGAGTGGGTGTTTATTTTGTCAAATTGAAGCATGCCAACATTCCGCAGCGCGGTTCCTGAAGCGAACGCATGGAATTTGCGTCTGGAATTCCGGGGATGGTGTCTTTCGGGCTGTCGTTTAAAAATGCAACGCTGCGCTACGCAGCTACGCGGAGGCACAAATGCAGTGCACAAGTGGTGAACCGGGCAGTCGATGGTAGTGGTAGTAATCAGTTGATTCATGAGGCCGGATTGGGGGGCATTGCATTGCAGCTAGCAGATACCGTCCTTCATCCGCAGCTGCTGTGCAGTGAGGTTGATGGTGTATCACGACCATGTCGAATCCACACCCCAACTCGGCTCGACTTAATGTTAATCCAGAGCTATACGGGCATCGTAAAGCCCAGAACCCTGGCTTCAACAAACAAGCACCAGCTCCACCTTCTTCGCGTCGCGTCGTACTTTTCATACCTCCCGTACCGCTCCCGTAGTCGTTAATTTAAAGTCCGTATCATCTCGTAAAACAGATCGTACACCCCACTTTCACGACACTGCAAATGCAAATGCAAATGCAAATGCACCCACCAGTCTGATCAAGCTCCCCGACCAGACTCAGACTCAGACTCAGATTTAGATTCAAACCCGGACCTTCCCATCGTCAAGCGACACCACACTCCCACCGCTCTCCAAGTAGATCACCTGACCTCTTCTAGCATTAGTATCTCCAGCTTTCTCCCTCCGTTGTCGCAACTTAAGTTTAATGCCAAGGTAGAGCACCGTGAACGCTACGGTGATAAGTATGCCGCCGATTACGCAGATTAGGATGATGCCGTACTTTAGCGGATGGGACGAGCCAGAGGGAGCAGATGAAGGAGAGGCAGAGGGAGATACAGTTGCAGTCGATGCAACTTGCGCGGACACTGGAACCAGGAGGGAGGATAGGCCGATGGCGACGAGGGAGTGCATGGACGAAGGTAGGAGATGGCGTATAGAATGTGACGTCGACATGTTGCTTTATGGTAACTGGTGGTTGGAAACGGTCTGGTGGTGGAATGGCGAGACGACACGCTGATTAATCCAGCTACGTTTGGTCTTTCTCGCCTTTGTATATGTATACCTAGGTATTAAGTATATATTTCCTGGTGAAGACAAGTAGAATGAAGTTGCAGGGGAGATTAATAACGCTTCTCCACCTCGTCGTATATTATCGGCAAGTCGAATCGACTGAATTCAAACCCGTTTCACCAGTCCAGGTGGAGCCCTTCCAAGGCTTAGTACCTAAGTATATATAGACAATTCGAAATGCCGAAGAGGCTGCAGAAGTGCCGGCTTCTATATAGCATTAACATAAGTCCGGGAAAGAGAGAAAAAGAGATATCAGACGAGCCCGTCAGAGCCCACCATTGTGCAGCCAGGCTGACCCCCCAATGCAATGCAGGCCGCTGGTCAGTTTATAATCCCAGTACACTACATCTAGCAGGGAAAAAAAAATAAATAAATAAATAAAGAAATTCTTGCAATCTGCCGTCCACTACCGCTTTACCGTTTCATGTCAAGCTGCATGCTATTGTTGAGAACCCAGTTGAAGCTAGCCCTGACTAAAGACATCCTTTGCAATTCTTCGGATTGCAGCTTTCCCACACGTGTACACTTGGACCAACCAGCATCCTGGACGCCCCCTGCCGACTATCCTCCAGCGTCGGTTGTTGATTCGAAAGTCACACAGTTCGTACAAGGTTTGCCCCTTCCCCAGCCCTACGTGGACCCGCACATCTCTCTCCTTTAGTGGGGCAGCTTCAGGAAAGTCCGTAAGATTACTAATACCAGCATTTAGCACACCGTCTCGTTTGTGTAATACAACCGAGTGATTCGAGGCCGCAATACGAGAGTCGGGATGCCCATGTGATGGATAGGCCCTGCTCGTCTGCACTAACCTTCCCTATATTTAACCGTTTCGTGCCCCCCAACATTGAAAGCAAAAAAAAAAAACTCGAGAAACGATATCAATCGAGAAGCTCAAGATCTTTTGTTTGCCATGGATCGAATCCTGCGGCTGAGAAAGGCCAGGAAACAAGAAAAAAAGGCTAACGGAACCCGCGGAACGCCATGCAGCCCATTCCGAACGTCGAGCACGCCATTCGCTGACTCGAGGTCGCTGGATTTCTGACTCGGCACTTAGTTGCACACGGTTTGGCTTGGCGGTTAGCAGAGCGGAAGAAACGTCGAATCGCGGAGTTGCGACACCGCACCGTCCACGCCATTCATTGCATTGATATGATGCTTAGCTTTGCGCAAATTTGCTTGCTTGACTACAATTCGAATTGCCTTTCCTATCGTTTCTCACCCCTCACGGCAGTAAGTAGTGGTGCGTTCAGCTGACGTGTCTCGACTTGATTGAGCTTTGTGTATCGCCTGGTCCAAGTTTCCGGATCCAGTGCCGGCGGAATGCCTCTGCCGTGCTATCGATCCACAATCTCGACATCATGAGATTGCCAAAGTTTTATCCCTGAACTGTATCAATACCAACTCATGATATAGGTCTAGCAGGAGCACGGTCAGCGCTAACGGCAACATCCGTTTTCTCGTCAAAAAAAAAATTCTTGTTCTCTTCCTCCTCTCGTCTAGGCGCCCCGGCGTCTCACGCACTCGGTAGATATAACAATGATCTCGGTGGGGATAGTTTTCTCGTCGGGATTCGATTCAGACTCAAGGTAGAGCTCAGGGTTCGATGCATGTTTGTCGGGTCAGCAACACATCGGGGCGAGCGAATGCAACGGGCCGGCCGCTGGATGCATATAAATACGAACTCCGAGGCAAGGGTCTCCAAATTCTCCGACATATGAAGTATAGTATCTACGTACTTGAGTATTTAGTAGACAAGGTTCACTTGCATCAATACCTTTTCTAGAAGGCACATCTAGAACCCGTCAGCTGCATACCAGCCAGCGGTATTCGACCTTGGAGTAGAATTTCTGTCGCATGTAGTCGCACAAATATAAATCTCAATCTCTACGATGCACATATCGACCTAGCTACCTAGGTACCCAGTATCACCTATCGAATCAAAGCCACGGCCATGCAGACGCTTTGCAGGCAGATCACTCTGCCCATGTTCAGCTCAATCACAATTACCTGCCTCAAACCGATTGATTTACTGCCAAAGTAAGTAAGTAGTTCGCTCAAGTATTCGGGCTGACCGTCGCGGTCGTACTATAATCTCACTATCCAAGTACAAAGGTGTCTACGTATATACAGTATACGTCGATACAACCCCCGCAGACATAGACCGATGCATGTAGGACCGAATGCACCCCGTACTCGAGCTCGTATAACCCTTCTAGAGGCCTTCCTGCCCAGTGTCTTGGTTCCTGCGTTTTACAGGGTGGCGGTAGTGTATAACGGCTAGTCCCGATCGATTCCCGACGGTTCGGTTATTGATTTGTCGAGATTTGGAAGGTCGGTGTCGGTATCATATGCGTGTAGCGTGGGTGAAGAAAAAATTTTAAACCCTGTCAAGCGGGACTAGGATGTGGCATGTAGATATAAGTATCTATATATATTAGACTTCTCGGTTATCGACTGCTTAATCGCGGAGGTGGTACGATTCAAAGGTGAGATGCAAAAATATCGGGCGGTAGGTAATACGAGTGTGGAAATATCAGAGGACGGGTATTCCGAGATAGTCTATAGATTTAGCTAGATCTAAGCTAAGCCGGACCACGTATCACCTGAGAAGCATGCATGCTCAAGCCTACATTAAGACCAGGTAGAAAGTTTAAAGATTTAATGCTTGACCTATGATTTAAAATAAATTTGTGAAACAAAAGAAAGGCAAGTGTGCATATGGTTGGGAACGGAGTTACAAGGTTGGGTTAGGAATGGAAATTTAAAAATAATTTTATAAATTCACTAGGTACGACATGATATTGCTTCCCAGCCGACTACAATCCGTAGCACACACCATAAAAGACAAAGGCTAAAGAGATACCGAATGTATATAGAGCTCGGGGTATCAATTTGAATACATGCAAGTAAAGTAGAAAACACAAAAAAACCAGAACGCCATAGTAGCAATAAGGCCCAGCCGGCAGCTGAGAAATGAATCGGAGACAAAGAAACAGGTGACAAACTCAGGAATCAATACGCGGAGAAGACAAGAGAAAGAAACCTCGATAGAATCACCCTAAAGTACCACTCACACGACTCGTGGCGCCCCAATTACCTCTGCAGTTGAGGCCCTCACGCGCTGCAAAACAGTCATCGTAGCCATCTCAACGCCGTCTCCACCATCTTCACTTTGTAGTTCCTCCCTCCCACTTACATCCTCACCCCCACCGGCAACTGGGACCTGAAGATTCCCTGCATTCTCATCACCAGCTCTCCTTTCGCCCCCCTCTAATACAGCCTCGATGGTCAAAGCTATACTTCCCCTCCCCGGCTCACTGTCGCTACCGCCGCAATTATAGGTGCATGTACTCTGACTCGTCGACGTCGCGGTGGGCGGACGAACAGGCGAAGGAGTATCTACATTGCATGCACATGTGCACAACTCTTGATCGTGCTCGTGAGCAGTACTGTCACTGGTGCTCTTGGTACGTTCACGGCGGAGCGGAGAGTATAGTGGGAGAGTAGAGGATATGGAGCCGGTGACTGCTGTGTGAGTATTTTCTTGCTTGTCGTGCTTTACTCCCGGTCCAGGCGGTGTGAGTTGATATGTGCGAGGCGTGGCTGGTAGCTTATGCTGCTGAGTGTGGCATGTGTGGTTGCCGGTGCAGTGTGGCTGTGGGTGCTGTGGTAGTTCTCGCTGGTTGGGGAGACAGGTGTGAACTGTGGCAGAGTCGTCGAGTTGGTTACCTGCTTGATGTGCGATTTTTTCGAGCGTGGTGGCGTCGAAGGTTTCGCAGAAGTGTGGGGCGGGTGGCACGTCCAGACGGTAGCGGCTGAAGCTGAATAAGGGAGAAGAATTGTATAATCTACATTTTATTAGTCGGGAAAATCAATCTTCGTATATATAAACTGGGTAAGACTTACGACCCGCGGACCCAGGCGATACTAAACTCGAAGTGTATTGCCGGCCTGCCGATTCGAGTGCGCAGTGTGTGCGCCACACGCTGAGGGAATGTCCGTGGAGGGGGTATAGTATTCCCGTCGGAAGTGCTGTTAGTTGTGGTTTTACCCACAAGACTGCCCATGCCCCCGGACTCCAACTGGTTTGCGTCGGATTCCTGTGGCTTGAACTTATGGTGGAGCAAGCCAAACAGCCTGAAGACGACTGACTTTCGTTCCGCTGGCTTGTCCTCCGATACTCCACCTAGTGGCAACTGTCGGTTTGCATTTGCCCGTATAGCAGCAGCAGCTTGACGTTGCTTCACCCACTCCGGCGTGATCGTTGGAACCCATACATACTTGACCGTCCATCTAAACTTGCGATACGCCCTCACCATCTGCTGAACCTGCTTTGTAATATGCAGTAGCCGTGCGATATCCCAGTAGATAAACACGGCCTCTCCACCGCGCCCGAAAATCCAAAAGAGAATCCATGCAGCAACAACCTTGATCCAGCGCTGGTACTGGAACGCAGGCCCATCCGGGAACTTGTATATTGTGTTCCACCAGTCCGCGTGCACGGCACCCCAGGAGTACGGAAGCATGTCGTTGAGGCAGAAGCGCACGAACCCATAAACGTTTGTTGGGTAGTAGATTAGTGTGAAGAGGGCAACAACCAGGTAAAGCCGCTTGAAGCTGGCGTCGAGAGGGCTATCGCTGCGGAAGAGGCGAAGGATGCTACGCTCTTGCATGTGCTTTTGGAGTTTATACATTATCAAGCCTAGCATGCATACAAATTATCGCATTAGCAATACTATCGACGCCTAATGAACCAAGCAGTTTGTAGTATCTATATCGAAATTCATATACAAAGCTAGGGGTAGGCGCGTTCACTCACCAACTAGGATTAACGAAACAGTTGAGAATATTAACGGCCACGCGAGCACGATAAGTGACGCCCAGGAATTATCGATCGGCTCGTGACAGCCAAAAACTGGTGTTAGATAATACCGACTCGGTTGGACTATGTAATGCAGGGCCGCGAGCAGTACGGGGAACCCGCCGGCAACACCCCATTCGTACAACATGCGGGTACGCTTGGATTGTGGGCTCTCGCGGTACATCCCCATTGTCCAGAACATGCGGTATATCGTGATCATGATGCACATGACGGAAGCGTTGATACCACCAAATTCAGCGGCGAGTTTCCATTTTGCGACAAAGTCGCAGTATCCGCGGCCCGTGTAGCCGTATAGGACGGCGTGCCAGGAAGGCCAGATGATGGCGTCGAAGATGCAGAGAAGAAGATCGGATTGCAACCAGAAGACTAGGAGGGCTGCTGCAACGTTGCGCTTGCGGATTTGCCACAAGAGAGGGATTGTGAGGAGGAGGACGGCCGTAGAGGTGGCGATACAGAAGAAGATGCGTTCGGACGACATGATGCCGTGAGTACGTTTGCTTGTGCTTTCGTTCGAGTAAGTAGCTGAGTAGTGTTTAATTGTAAGAGTAGTATCCACAAGTGCTTGGGGAAAGTATAGATGAAGCTTTCGGTATAGGAAGATCGCAGTGGGAGAGAAGAAGATGTAATTGGGATGGTGATCGATGGTGTTAACAGTAGGGAAGGAAGTATCTGTTTAGCATTATTTACGGCGGCTGCTCTTGAGATGGCCATTAGCGCACAAATGCGATGTAGATAAATATATCGAGGCGGCTGGTTAAACTGAATAGATATAATGAGGCTGTTTGCTGATAAGATGAAGGCTGGAATGTGAGTGGATGTGGATGTGGTGATAGTTTAGCATGGTGTTTCTACTATTCAAGCCACAGTATGTGTGCGTTGAGGCTGTTGGCTAAGCCACAAATGGAGGGTGTGGCTTGAATAGATGTCGCTTCCACTCGGCGGGAGCGGCTGGTGTCGGCCGAGCGGTCCGAAATGCTGTCGACGCTGATAGGTCGGGTTCCCAGAATACATTCAACTCCATGCCCCAACTTCCCCTAGAACCAAACCGTCCCTCCCATGTCAAGATAATTCCAACCTGCCATCGTTTTAATGTGAAACTAGACTTTTTACTTGGATAACTTTTTTACGAGCGCTGATAGTTCTAAATACTTGGTCCTCGAGTTGAGGTACAGGTGGTCTCACAAGCCAGCCTCCGTGAAGGAAAACATGGCAACTCTCTCTGGCTAGGTTACACGACTCGGCACAACAGAAGTGACCCACATCCAGTCCTCTTTGAGTATCATGAAGTGTGTGTATGCAAAGTGGTCTATTTTATGACGACGAATGCGGAATAAAACCGTGATTTGAACACTACAATTCTAATAGTGAAGCCATCTCCCGACGCCATCGCTAAGATGCAACAATGGACAATGAAATAGAAACGTTACAATTCGAGAAAAAAGGGAAAGAAAGAACACCTATTGTATTATCACCAGTATCCCTACCCACTTAGGAGCAACCTCTTCACTAACGTCACAAAAGTCACTTCTTCGCTTGCCTTACTGTTTTACACCCTCAGAACACTTTGGAGTTTATCAACGTTTTCAATTCTTGGGACCCTGCCGCATAACTCTAGGAGGACTTTGCCACTCGGATAAAGGAGTGGCTGATGGCCTGCCTGTAGATGCTCCTACGGCAGGCTGTGATCCGGCTCACTCGGGATATTCGTGTCGGGCTTACAGCTAATAATGTTCTTCGATTACTCCTAAACTGTCACTGGGGGAATATGCGCGTCGAGTTCTTCTGGTTTGCTCAGGGGATGATTGGGTAATATCGAGTCGTTTGGTTATCCTAGGCGGAGAAGTATGCGGAGCTGGGGTAGTATGGTAAGGGTAGGAATATGGTTGTGGAGTTCGAGTTCGAACGGGTGTCCTATTCGAGTTGATGAATTCTTTTGGGCGTCTAGGTGGAGATGGCCCCCTCCAGGTACTCCTATCCTTATCGTATCTTGCCTTCGAGCGAGCCTCCTCTAATTGCTCGTTATCGTTTTTGCCTGTCTTATTCTTGCGGCGCCAGCGGTTGGCCCATCGCTTGAGTTCTCGAGAATCTATCCTGGGTGGGGGACACGTCTTAGGAGGCAAGATTGAACTTCCCCTGGCTTTCTATTCCAGGTTGTTCTCGCTTCCATCGCGTGGGATGTATTCAATATTTTCGGCGGAGAGGTTGTCATGGGCTTCTTCGGGGAGCTATCGAAGGTGTTAGGTGTCAGCAAAGCGCCGAGGGGGCTAGAATGTAATTAGTGAGCCTACCTCCCCAACAACCTTAGTCGCATAGACCCCAGGGACATATTTATCCAATCGCAGCCACTTCGCTATCCAGCTCTCGGTGGGTTTGTCGATGGATACGCAGCCTTCGTAGATGGGGGAGGTGCATTCCTGGGCGAGATCTCCGGAAGAGACGTAGTCGAGAACGGGATGGCAATTGGGACATCCCTTCCGCGAGAATTCCTTGATGATTGTTAGTGTGTCGTCCTTGGTAGAAGAAGCGCGGCTTGGGGAACTTACGTCCATTGTGAGGACGATGGCGCAGACCATGCACGCGCGTAGGTAGCGGAATTTGTTTGTGGGAACGGCAGTCCATCTGTAGTCAGGGTTATTGACGGACATGATGAGAGTTCGCAGTTGAGAGGACGGCTACGACGGCGATGAGAGTCGTAATGGCGTTGGAGTGGACAATCGGAGCCGTTGATGGTAGGCCACTTGAGATGAGAAGTTGATGAAGGTTGGAGGTTTGACAGCGGCAAAGGATTCAAAGCTCTTTCCTACGTATTAGTTAAGCTTCCTTGGCCAACATCAAAGGCAACACGAGGACTCCATCCAATCGGCCGGGACATCGAAATCAGCGACACCACAAATAAAACTTGAGACCAAAAGCTCCTTCAGGCAGAATTGACGTCTCAACTTCGGTAAGTCCAACCCCAAGTCAAGGGATCCCGAGCCTCCCGTCGCGTCCAGCAACTGCCGGCAGTCGGAGTCGCGCGGGCGCCGCGATATTGCTCATCTCTGCGCCCAGCTGCAATCCAAATTTGCTGACTGCTCCGATTGGTTAGTCCCGGCATGCCGCTTCCGCGAACGTGACCCTTCTTCAATCCTCATAACGTTACTTCGTATCTTGATATCAGATCGGTGCTTGAATCTCCCCGGGGCCATTCCCGCTTTTGGCCTTGGCTTATTAATCAGCAGGAAGTGACAAAGCAGATCCCAAAATCCACGCGGCGGACGACTCACTCTTCACGCATAACTACGGCCCCATTCCAATCTCTGCCTCGCGCTCATTTGTCAATTTCTCCGCCTCTTCGCTCGCCCGGCTTGGCCAATCATTCGTGGTCGAGATTTTTCATATTTTGACGGCTGATTTAAACCATCGTGGGACCCAACGCTCACACGGCTCAGACCTAGACACATCTCTGCATCACACATGTATACCCAAAGTAACGACCATCGCATCATCTAGATCCTTCAGAAACACAACTACAACAAGAGGGATTCGCGTCTGCCTCCGGCGACGATGGGGAAGGATGGCGGCTTTTGGTGTTCGGATCCCGACGGCTGGGGCCCCTTGGGGCCCTTCGGGAGTTATCTCACAACTTGCTTCATCGAGTCGGTGATAGACGGCGTTAACTTGGGCATGACCGTCCTCGGTCTGTACGAGCTCTACGCCCTGTCAAAGCTGACATCATTGCCGGTTCGTCGAGACTGGAACTATTGGTTGAAACTGGTACGTCGCGTTTGATCCGTTATAGGAAAAAAAAAAAAGAAACCACATGCAGCAGTCGTCTAACCCAAGCGCACTAGATATTGGTCGGCCTATTGTTCCTCTCAACTGTCACCCAGGCTGCGCTACAAATCGAATACTTCGAGGGCTGGGCTGTCGATATTAGCTTCTATACCTCTGTTTTTAGTCTCGTCCCAATCGCGATCGCATTCGCCATCCACCACTTTGAACACTTCAAAACCACCGTCTCTAGTGGGGTCCTCCTTTTTTTCTGGCTCTTCTACATCGTACTATACGGTGTCCGCCTTCAAAATTACATCGAGACACACGAGTACAAGGCATACCTCCCGATATTCATCGTATTCATCATTTCCTTTGGTACAATTACCGCGATATTCCTCCTCGAGTGGCTCGGACCGAAGCCTCGGAGCGCTTACGACGCCATCGAAGATGAGAACTGCCCGATCGCCGACTCCAACATCTTCTCCGTCCTCATTTTCGGTTGGATGACGCCGCTGATGCGCCGTGGATATCGTACGTTCCTCACCGCAGACGACCTCTGGGATATGCGACATGAAGACTCGACGCATACAAACGGATACAAGCTCGACATGGCATGGGAGAAAGAATTGGTCAAGGAGAAGCCATCGCTCTGGCGGGCTATGGCTCGTGGATACGGTGGGCCGTTTGCGTTCGCTGGCATTTTCAAGATTTTCCACGATATGCTCGCATTTGTGCAGCCCCAGCTGCTCCGCTTTTTGATCGGGTTCATACAGACATACAGCACTCCGGAACCTCAGCGGCCCACAAGGGGGCTGCTCATCGCATTTGCCATGTTTTTCGCTTCAGTGGCGCAGACATTGGTCCTTCATCAATACTTCCAGCGGACCTTTGAAATTGGAATGCGCGTCCGCGCCGGCTTGTCCTCCCAGATATACAAGAAGGCACTACGCCTGTCAAACGAAGGCCGCGCCGCGCGGACCACCGGAGAAATCGTGAACCTCATGGCAGTCGACACTGCACGTCTAGAGTTTCTCGCGCAGTACGGCCAGAACGTGTGGTCTTCGCCATTCCAGATCATAATCTGTATGATATCTCTCTACGACCTCGTTGGCTACAGCATGTTCGCCGGTATCGCCGTCATGATTGTCATGGTGCCAGTTAACTGGCTTATCGCGCGGTTGATGAAGAAATTCCAGATCGCGCAGATGAAAAACAAGGATGGGCGTACACGGCTGGTTGCTGAGATTGTAAATAACATGAAAAGCATCAAGCTCTACGCTTGGGGTGCCTCTTTCATGGGCCGACTTTCCGATATCAGAAACAAGGAACTCAAGACCCTCAGGAAAATGGGTGTCACGCAAGCGTTTGCGAATTTTACATGGAGCACTACGCCATTCCTGGTATCTTGCGTGACATTCACTACATTCGTGTTGACGCAGGACAAGCCGTTGACAACGGAGATTGTTTTCCCTGCGCTAACCCTGTTCAATCTGTTGACCTTCCCATTGGCGATGCTACCCATGGTTATCTCGATGATTGTCGAGGCGAGCGTGGCAGTTAACCGTCTAGCTTCGTTCCTCACAGCGGAAGAAGTGCAACCAGACGCGGTCATTAGAGAACCGCCAGCGAATCACCAGGGAGACATCACGGTTAAGGTCGTAAACGGTAGATTCACATGGAACCGTGAGTGGACCGACGACAAGGATTCTCTCAAGAACATCGACTTTGTTGCAAAGAAAGGGGAGCTTTCTTGCATCGTTGGGAGAGTCGGCCAAGGCAAATCATCTCTGCTGCAAGCCATACTCGGCGATCTGTGGAAGAAGAACGGATCTGTGACGGTCAAAGGCTCTGTGGCATACGTTGCGCAACATTCATGGGTCGTAAACGGTACAATCAAAGATAACATTCTGTTCGGCCACCGACTAGACCCCCAGTTCTACGAGCAAGTCATCAAAGCTTGCGCACTCACCGACGACCTTGCTGTGCTACCTGACGGGGACCAGACCGAGGTCGGTGAGAAAGGTATTTCACTGTCGGGAGGCCAAAAGGCCCGCCTGACGCTTGCCCGAGCCGTCTACGCTCGCGCGGACGTATATCTCCTAGATGACTGTCTTTCCGCTGTCGACCAACATGTTGGCAGACACTTGATCAATGAAGTCCTCGGTCCCACAGGTCTGCTGTGTACAAAGACACGAATCATGGCGACGAACCAGATCCCGATCTTAATGGTAGCGGACTACATCACAATGTTAAAGGAAGGCGCCATCGACGAACATGGCACTTATGAGTCCGTCATAACCGCCAAGCGAGATATCTATAACCTCCTCAAAACTATCCGAGAGAACGCCGATGAGAACTCCAACAGCGACGAGGCTCTCACACCGTTGAACACAGATACCTCCGCCAACGCGTCCGATGAAGACGAACAGATGGATCAACTCGGCGGGCTGCTAGGTCTCGGGAAGAAGAAGACGCGAACTTTCAGTAGCGGGACTCTACGCCGCGCCAGTGTCGCGAGCACCAAGAAGCGTACTAGAGGCGGGGTCGATGATGAGGATGGGAAAATCACCAAACAGACAAAGGAACATCAAGAGCAAGGCAGCGTTTCATGGAACGTGTACAAGGAGTACGCGAAGGCTTCCAACCTCTTTGCATTTACAATATACTTGATTGCCCTCGTTGGAGCGCAGACCGGACAGGTTGGCTCTAGCGTGTGGTTGAAGAAGTGGTCAGAGTACAATGACAAGCATCCTAATGACCACAACTTCGGACGGTGGGTTGGATTCTACTTTGCTATTGGAATTGGTGCATCCGCACTGGTAGTTATACAGACATTGATCTTGTGGATTTTCTGTTCAATTGAGGTGCGTACCATAACATATACCAAGAAAGCATTACACAGCAGCTTTGGTTATTTAATACTAACAAGGAGTTTTTTTTTTTTTTCGGGTAACACAGGCTGCAAGAAAGTTGCACGAACGCATGATGAAGGCTATATTCCGTAGCCCCATGTCATTCTTTGAAACGACACCAACCGGGCGCATCTTGAATCGCTTCTCTGGAGATGTATACAAAGTAGACGAACTGCTTGCGCGGACGTTCAACCAGTTGTTCGCGAACGCTGCCCGCTGTGCTTTTACATTCATTGTCATCTCGTGGGGCACACCTGGATTTATCGCGCTGATTGTGCCACTGCTCCTACTCTACCTTTACATACAGCGGTATTACCTTAGCACGTCACGAGAGCTGAAACGGCTGGACAGCGTTTCGCGCAGCCCGATATTCGCGCACTTCCAAGAGTCCTTAGGTGGCCTTGCGACCATTAGGGCATACCAGCAACAAGACCGATTTTGGCATGAGAACGAGATGTTGGTGGATGGGAACTTACGAGCGTATTTCCCCTCCATCAGCGCGAACCGATGGCTAGCTGTCCGGCTAGAATTCATCGGGTCGGTGATTATTCTTGGAGCGGCGGTGTTTGCTGTTATCGCAGTTGCTAATGGTAGCGACCTGACGGCTGGTATGGTCGGTCTATCGATGAGTTATGCGCTTCAGATCACGCAATCACTGAACTGGGTGGTACGGCAGACGGTGGAAGTGGAGACGAACATTGTAAGCGTTGAGCGAATTCTCGAGTACGCAGCACTCAAGCCGGAAGCACCGGAAGTCAAGAAGAATCGACCCTCGCCGGCTTGGCCAACGATGGGGAGAGTGGATTTCAAGAACTACTCGACGCGATATCGCGAGGGGCTCGAACTTGTGCTTAAGGATATCAATCTGTCGATTAAACCTAAGGAGAAGATTGGCGTTGTGGGACGCACGGGTGCTGGCAAGTCCTCGCTGACGCTTGCATTATTCCGTATAATCGAGGGGGTGAAGGGGAATATTGATATCGATGATGTGAATACATCGCTCATCGGCTTGTTGGACCTGCGCAAAAGGCTTGCAATCATTCCGCAGGATGCAGCGCTCTTCGACATGACCGTGCGCGAAAACTTGGATCCTGCAGGTGTGATGGATGATACGGCGCTGTGGAGCGTCCTGGAACTGTCGCATCTGAAGAACCATGTGTCCAAGATGGACGGCAAACTTGATGCACGGATTCATGAGGGCGGGTCGAACCTGAGCGCTGGACAGAGGCAGTTGATGTGTCTTGCTAGAGCGTTATTGACGCCGTCCAACATCCTTGTGCTGGACGAAGGTATGTTGGAAATTCGCATGTTGCACAAGGGGGGGTCCCTTCTCCTTCCATCCCACGGACTGGGGGCAGGGGTTAGCTGGCGAGCCTTCTTCTCCGAGGAAGAGCAGATTCGAGAAAGGGGCGCCCCACCTACGTCGATGTGTCAGCAATGAGTAGTAGCTAACAGTTTAATTTCCCGACGCATTTAGCCACTGCGGCCGTCGATGTGGAGACAGATATGGTAGGTTGGCGTGAAAATCGCCTTTGTCCGACTCTGCGAAGCTTGTGCATCCCGCATTTGCAGGAGCGATACATGGTTACTGATTATGGGTCTCCCTGCTAAACTAGGTGCTTCAACGAACTATTCGCGAAGAGTTCTCCGATAAGACGATGATTACTATAGCGCACAGGATAAGTGAGTGACTTAGCTCTCCTCCTTCTATTTTTCCTGACCTTGTTTTCCCCCTTGCCACGTCCCTTGTCTGGCCTGACTCGAGCCGATGATTTGGGACCCACACCACGTCGCAGCTACTCCATTCAGTCCAACTTTCACTTGAAGGCAGTCTCCTGCGGCGATGGCAACAAGTTTGTTGTTGATACTGATGCATGCGATGTGATGCTGTGCAACTGAGACGTTTGCTTTTGGCGTTGTGGGTTCCTGATGCAGAGCGTTCTTTGATAAGCCATTATCGCAAACGCTTCCTGTTTGTTGCGACGGGGCGAGCCGGCGTTTCTCTTTCTCAGGGAAATACCCTGTTCTATCGGTTTCCTTTCCGTTTCCTCTTCTTTTTCCTCTTCCTTTTTCCTCTTCCTCTTCCTTTCTTTTTTGCCTGGCTAGCGCCATGGCAAAGCCGGCCGGTGGCTTGTTTGGCGTTTTAGTAATCACGAAATTTGGGTCTGAATGGAGCGATATGAAACATGAAACATGATTGGCTTGCTAACTGGAAATAAAATTGTTGTTTAGACACGATAATGGACAGCGATCGAATCATCGTCCTGGACGCCGGGCGCGTGGTGGAGTTCGACACCCCCGCTACCCTCATCGCCAAGGGCGTGGGAGGCCAGTTCTACGGACTTGTCAAAGAAGCGGGATTACTTGATGATGCGGCAGCAGCAAAAAATCAGGACGCCGCAAGTAGCAGTGATGCTCCTACCACCGGTGCTCAAGATGGAGAGGAGGGCAGAAAGTGATTTTGGTGACAGGGGGGGTTAGAGCTCGTATCGGTGCGGACGCATGTGTACGTGCATACGTCCTGCCGTTTGCCAATGCAATGCAGGAGGGTGTCGTCCGCTCGGCTCTGCCGTATGGTTCCTGATACTGGGTTGGTTTATGTTTGCAGTGGGTGAACGTGAGGCGTTTCTCAGCCTACGGCGCAAACGGCAGGTTATCGCGTAAAGGAAGCAGTGCATGACATGAGATAGCGTAGCGAAGACGGTGGACCGCTGGAGTGGTGTGACGTTATGATGCCATTCTTGAAGCTCGTGTATGCGGTAACCCTTGGAAATCTGTTGAGCTCTTCATTCTTCTTTGCAAGTTCCGCTTTTCGGTCTCGTTTTTTTGTTTTGCCTCTTTAGAGGTTGTACGTTTAGGCTTGTCAAGATTATTGTTATTGGTTGAAAAACAAAAAAAAGGAAAGGAAAGGAAATTGTACCGTAGTGCGAAACTCTCTGAGATGGAGACAAAAAGTAAGAATTTCCGCTGGTGCGGACCTTGGCATGTAGATTCTAGTAGAAATGCGATGGAGATTACAATGGCGATTCCGATAATTCCATGCATTTGCGACGGGATCTTATCCCTGTAGACAGCTGCCAGAGACTAAGATCAATGCGACATCTCGCCGAGAGAGCTCGTCTGATATTTCAACCTCTTGTCTTGTCTTGAAGTCATCTCCGATTCTGCGGTATTTATTTTTCTTGCTTTTTATCACCACCACTTAAATTATATTCCTGAATCCAATGCAACCTGTAACCGAAAGGAACAGGTGCGTTAGGAGGCGTCTGCAATACCAAACAAGATGCAATGTCAGCATGCCCGTACGACAGCAGGAGACGGAAGGAGTGTCTGAGTAATGCTGGTTTCGCGACGGGAAACCAAACCCCAGACCGACATTATCCACACTCCCCGTTTTTGACATTCAGGTGCAGCCAGACTGACGGGAGAAGCAACCGTGGGGAGGGTTCAGTTTACGAGACAAGGGTGTCGGTTCAACAGCTTACACATTATTATATAACGCAGTACCGTTATGCAATGTCAGCACACACATGCAACGACAGGGACAACACGAACGACCGAGCGAGAACCGGCCGAGGTGCTTCCTCCCTACCGATATATCGCTTCGCATTCGTGCGCTGGAAATTGGCCTCGTTCGCCGTCTTATGTCAATATAATTTCTGTATTCCGTAGTACTTCCGGTTGAGGGATAAGGGGGCAGGCAAAGCTAAGCTCGAGCTCGAGCTTGCCGAATCGGCAGACACAGGATCGCTGCCATATTGTTTCTGTTTGATATGATAAATCTCAAAGCAAAGTTGTGAGCCTCTAGCTGGCAAGCACCAAAGCAAGCTAGGAGGCGCTGCACATGTTTGCTTAGAGACATTCGACCGCATCTGGATCACCTAGCATCTTTTATGGGATCTATGGTCTCCTAACTTAGTGCCTTGTTCTTGGAGCGTGAATATTGATGATTGATTATTTTGTCTCCTTGGCAGACCTCTCGGCTGGACAGATGTAGGCCAACCGTATTGCAAGCATGCTTTCTTAGCTAACCTGCAGGCTTAGGAGAGTATCATGGTACGCTGGTAGGAAGTACCAGTACCTCGCCGACCTTGTACCTCAAACTGCCTGATAATTGATGCTGACGGAACACTTATTGGCTTCGCCGATACCATGCAGTCGATCCTGATTATATCATCGCGTTTCAGTCCTTTGCCGTTGGAGAAATTGACATGTCAACAGGGTGATCGGGTAGGCATATCAACGGGACGTATAATGTTGTAGGCCATAGTACATGGATCCCGTGGCATCTAAATCATGAACTCCTCCCTAGCCTGGACCTGGGCTTCCTCTTCAGCTTGAAAGCGCCAGTTAGTTGCTACGGAGCGCCTCGAGAGCGCGTTAGCGTAGTGAACGTTGTCCGATGCGTAGCTCGATGCTAAATTAGTTTTATCATCCTTCGGATATTCGTGCGTATCCACTTCCCTGCGTGCTCCTGTATATGCAAGAACGAATCACTTCTACTTAGTACCTAGAATACTGAGCTGTTTTTTTTTTTTTTCGTTCATTCAAGTGGAGACTGGTTGTTCCGATGCCTTGGATCCGTGGGGCGATCGTCGATATGTAATCCTCGCATTAAACCAAATACGGTACAAGCTAGTCTGATGAGGCTTTGCAAAGCTTAAACGTGAGGCTCGAGCTTTTATGCATGGATACCAATAAAGTAGGCGACGGAATAGGTGCTAGTTTGAATCAAATAGTGCGTTTTTGCAACGGATGAGGTTGAAGCGAAGCAGAAGAACCAATTGTGGAGATTGTAGTTGTGATTCGGGAGCCTAGCTCGATTACTCTGCATGTATGGACGGATCGAGGGCATACCGGACGATTCGATAGACTAATGGCGAGCTTGTTGTTTCCTTAGCTTCCCTGATTCTAGGCAGCTCCACAGTAGATGAATCTAGCAGCCGTTCTGTGGCGTTAAGACAGACCCGCAAGCCGACGAGACAGGGCGGGGGAGGCAAGGTAGCCGAGACGCTATCAAAAAATAAGCAGCAAGACAAGCTCAATTACGACAGTTCCTCAAATGAATTGCGAAGAACTCTCACAAATAGTACGGCCAGCTCCTTCGAATGCAGCAGCTAGCTTGGCGGGTACGTAAGCTTGGCAACGTCATCCACGTTCCTACTGGCTACGGAAGGCTTCCGAACTTGGACTGGAGCAGAGCTGAGGGCTTTCCGCTGTGGGGAAGCTAGCCATCCCTCACGGTTGTGTCAAGATTGGATGGAGATAACGGGATAAATAGGTCCAAGGATCAGGCTAGCATTGAGAGGGAAAGGTGTGCCCAAAACCGTAGGAACCCATTTTCCGAGTACTGGTACATTGCTCAAGGCCTATTCTTTTGGTCCGTTGGCCCAGTGCTTGCAGCAATAAAAAAAAACACATTTTGATGGACTAACGGGTGATCGACGTTGCAGATGAGAAGTCCCGAACCGCCACACATCTGCACAGTGCTTCCATGCTAGAAATTGGAGTTTCTAGCTAGATGAATGGAGAGCTCTCGGATTCAGCAGCTGAGTTCAGACCATGGTGCCAAATAATTGTATCGAAAGGTACAACTACCACACTCGGCGACTTCTGCACAATATCTTGATCAATTGGGCGTTTTAGGTAGCTAGAGGGCAACAGCGACTATTAAATCGTCTAGCTTGCAAGCCAAAATCCACAAGCTTCTGTACTACACTCTTGGTACTTCAGGTATAGATTCTTTTCGGTTTCAGGACCCCTTTGCTCATGGTGCTCGGACTCAGTTTGTCAATTGGCTCTCAACCGAACAATCTGTTTCAAACCCGGATAACGGATACGGGTCTGAGAGGCAAGGGTACCTAGACAAAAACGTTAGAACATCAAGTCGGAACTAAGACCCACTTGAATCTCCTTATCCAGCACTGTTCACCATTAGTGAAAGTCGTCCCGTTGCGGCAGCCAGCCCGTCGCGGAGAGCAGCTTCCCCGAGACTAGCCTGTAGCTAACAATGAAGTATCATCGAACCGGTTTCGCGCGGGAACTGGACTAACCTTGGTAAAATGATAAAGGCCGGTATTATATAGGTTAACTTTTTAACCTCACGGAGAGTGTTGTTCCCATCGTGAGCTCTAGAAAAGCAGGTCGTACAGTACACCTTACTAAATATCAGACCCCAGTTTCCTCTAAGCGCGAGTCAGATAGGTGGCATAAAGCACAGTTCAAAACAATCCGTCGCCCCGGGTAGGGTGGTCGAGCCTTTTTCACCCAGTAACTAAATCGAGCCTGCAGATACGATGGATCGCTGCTGCAGGAGCCTCAGAAACATGCATCGGGACGAGCGGTGTACCATACAGTAACAATTTATTACTTACCGCTTGGGATCCTTACGCTCAGACGATAATTCTAGAGTCGGCGTGTACTTTCATTCACACAGCTCTTTCAGCTTGAATGCTTCTATGTATCTGCCCCCCAGCGTACCACAATATGCTTCTAGTTGCCGCTTGTCTCTCAATCATCAACGACAGCCAACCCATTTGGGGCTTCAGATGCCGAAGACGAAGTATCAATTGATTTGCCGTGACATCATCAGACCACGGCTAGTGCTTACCATCAAGAAGGGGTCATTTGGGCTGTTAACAAGATAAAAACTGTCAGCTTCACATGCGAAAATTATAAATGCTGGCAACAACTGGATATCGCAATTCAGTGTATGCATACTGGAGTTGGAGTATCGTGATATTGGGACTACCCCACAGAGAGAAGTAACACGGAAAACCTCCATATTGAGTATTCCACGTGATACGAACTCGTTGTCACTTAAAACTAGTTCATTTGTTGCCGGTGGTGAGCAAGTTCGTATGGGGATGAATTATAGCCCGGCAGACGGGTGCGAACCTATCCTGCATGTAGATGTCGCTTGTGATCCTCTCGCTGAGCCCTTTTTGTGCATCTTCGACTTCTTAGGCCTTGGGCACTTGACATTGCTCGCCTGTTGGCCTCCAAGACTCTACAAGTTAAATTCTCCGTTCGTAACCGCAGTTGGGTAAGATGCATCGGCAGCCACTATTCAGTCAAAATGCATCACCAGCTCTGATATCCAGGCCTCGAATCTGCAGAGGTGTCATGAGATGCACTATGATGGTTGCTTGGAGGGTGGGTGATGCGAGGTACAGCGTAGTACACAATCCGAATGGTACATTTGCGGAAGGGGCTTTTGTTGGTATTTGGACCTACCGATTCGATCGTTCCTTGCAGTCGTGCAAGGCCTCCGGATACCTGGGAAGGCACTGACTTTGACGAGGAGGTATCTTCGATGTCAAGTTCTTCTCACACTTTTGTACGTTTCCCAGGAGCTCAGCTCACCCGCACATTTGCAAGCAGAGTTTCGCGGGGGGTTGTGGCGGTCAGTCCATGGTCAATCAAATCGAGGACGAAACTACCGAGCGGCAGGCTGAAAGTGTCCCTACATGCACAAGCATACCGAAAATACAACCCGCGATGAGGTGGTGGTCTGGGCACCAATTGGAATGGAGTGTTGGATGGTGTTCTGGAGAGAGTGTAGTGACGTGTTTGACCCGAGCTCGAGCCTCCTGTCATCTTGAGCTCACAACTTCCTTTTTCTCTCCTTCGGCGAGATCCACTAACTCACCAAGGCAACCAAATCGACATGCACGAAAAATCCCAGCTCGGAGGGAACATGCCCACCTTAAACGATTATAACATTCGTTTTATTACTCCATGGCAATTACCCTTTAGTCACTTGACGGCGCCCAGCTCTGAAATCTGGGGTAAGCGAAGGGACGGCACCCCATGGCTTGGAGAGATTTCGGGACAACTGAGTGGCCCCAGCTGGTGGGGATGGTGATGTGAGAGGCAAAACTCATTCAAATTCAACAACCTCTCACTTTCTAAATGAAGAATTAGCTGCTCTAACTGCCAGCGTCTAGGTCCAGCCAGTGCAGCCATGGAAGGAGATTTTTTCGTTCTTGTTCTAGGAGAGCCCGGTTTGCAGTCGAGGCTTCGGACTTGTCCTATGATCACATCAGAGCTTAGCTCCAGTACCAGGCGCAGCGATACTACTAAATTCTAAATTCTGGGGTTCGTGGCTTTCGGGAATACTTGCTCAGTCTTCAACTATTTTTTATCCTCGAACCGTGAAACCACACGTTTCGTGCATTCAACATCAACCCATGTCACCAGCACCGTCTCGAGGCTAACCAGCACGGTCCTAAATGAAGACAATGCTTGGGTTTCAGCATCTCAAGATGTGCCCTTCCAGCCATCACGAACTTAAGTCATCTGGCTGTAGATGAAATATCTCTAGCCACCTTCGCTTCGAAGTCTCACCTGCTTCCTCTAGCAAGGCACTCGCAAGCAGGCGAGAAGGTTATCGATGGGCCATCTAAGACCGAGATGAATTGAACCTAGTGGCAAACTGTATCTATGCTTACCCGATGCAAAATTCTGGGGCAACAGTCTTGAGGCTATTCATCCAGATTCTGACCTCAGGTGTGAAGGAGCGTCTCTTGAGACGTCCTGTGCACCACACTCCTGCGACTAGCCTATCACTGCCTAGCGCGGGCAAGCGAGGTTGGTCTGTGTAACGCAAGATGCTGCTTTCTTTTGAAGGTTGAATAGCGGCACAAATATATAACGCACTGTGCCGTATCCTCGTGTCGATGGTCAGACAGCTCTTCCTCAATACGTTTCGTGAGCAAACGGAACAAGTATGCTGCAGAAGAATAACGCCTCTGAGGTATAAAAGCTGCTAAAACCCTAACGTTATCGTTTGATTCTAGACTTGGTCGTCCAAAAATACCAATTAGCGTGAAAGCCTGAGCGAAGGCAGGGTTAGCGGGATGCCCTTGACAGTTTTAATCACGGCGTAGCCCGTAACCCGCACCCAAGCCTCTCAGCCTTCCCAAAACCACCAGACGGCCGAGCATCTTCATTTGAGAAGGGGAGGATCCCACAAAATCATTCACGCCTTCTTGCAAAGCCCGCAATTCAGAAAAGGGACACCCAGCTGAGGCATGCTATCGTGTAATGCAATTCCGGGAACCGCACCACCCGCTGCCAACACATCTAACACGAAGCCATGAGCTGATAGGCGGACCTCTCCGCAGTTCCCTTCCCGCAGAAGTCCATTTCGAGATTCTGCAGGTTAGGCGAAGGTGTTCCGAGAGGAGAGTCCAGTTGGCTGGAGACCGCACACACTAACTGTGATTCCGTTCAGAACTCGACGGCCCTGGGCGATGGGTTGCCGGCCGTCATTTAGCCCGCTCTCTCCAACTTGCTTTTTTCCGCACAAAAAAGAAAAGATGGCCAGCAAAAAGAAAAAGAAAAAGAGCAGAAAGAAACCGCCGGGCTGACACTAAATGCCTAGATCGAGTGGGCAGACCCACAACGACGAGGCGTCGAGGTACATGTAACAGTACAAGTACATATACTTTCCCGCCGAAAAAAAAGGTCTCGCAAGGCATGAGCCCTGCACCGGCCTTCGGTAGGGCCACCCTTGCGAGAAGCAGATGGGTGGATGCATTGCACCAACGAACAATGCCCAGCTGTTTGTTACTACTCAAGGAACTAACTCGTCCATTTATGTCCCGTTGGTTCCGCGTCTGTTCATGATGTTTGCTTAACCATTCATTATCCATTCATTTATTTCGACCTTTCTCCCATTTATACTATCTATTATCACTAAGTAGGACCTTCTTGAGCTCCATGTAATAAGCTCAAATAATTACCCAATTCTCCAGAGACACCGCCCACTTATCCGATAGCGGCAATAACGACAAGTGCTCATATTTCTACAGAAGACCCTCTGCTGAGCCGATCGTCGATAACTGCCTAGCCAAGATCCGAGAAGCCACCCCGCAAGCCGCTCCGTTACCAACGTCCAGGATTCAGCCTAGGCCGCACTCGATCACCAAAAAAACTCGTTCGCACTCTGGAGTCATTAATTCTTGAAAACAAAGGACATCGCTCCTACCAGCAATATCAATATATCGTCTAATGCAGAGTCTAATATAACACTGCTATCGGATCACGAGAATCGCGCATGCACGGTTTCACCCGCGTTGTGGACTTTGTTGCCATCCCGCGTCGGCTTTCTACGTTGAATTTACTCTGATACGCTCCCAGCGCATCAGTATTAATATATTCTATTTTATCTCCGTCGCCCAAATTAATTCACCCTTCAGTGTGTATCGTGAATTGATAGATCAATTCAAGTAGCACCTCTCCAAATATCGGAATTGCTTTCTATGCGACATCATGGTCCAATCCAGTGGGAGGGACGTCTTCAACGTGAATACATCGCAGGTACATACAAATTCCCCTTTAATACGAACCAATCATAGAGCCAATTTAGAAAAAATATCTATTCTACTTAAACGCCATTTCTGAGCAACTATCGATCTCATAGATCCAGATATAAATCTGCAATCTGAATACCTGTCTACTCAACTGTATGTCCTTAGTTACAACAGAATTAACATATCGCTTCTTGAGATAGGTTACTGGGGCCTTACGCAATAACTTCCCCGTTGAGACACAGTTCTCCTTCTTCGCAGTCTCGCCTGATGGACGTTGGTCTATCCACGCATCGGACCTGTTGAAGCCCTTCTTGGAGAAGTGGTATAATGAAGATGTCCGCAATGAAGCGATTGCAGCGGTATCCTCTCGCAAGCGCCCGCACCCTACAATCTCAACTCAAAGTAACCAAATAAACACGCCAAAGCCCACCTCCACATCAGCCATGTCGACGGTTACCGCACCTACTGATGAAGAAATGGTAGTTGATGAAGTGGCATCCAGTACTCATGGAGAGCATCCTTCTCCATCTTCACTGATGTCGAATGGGCGGCCTCGGAAGAAGCAGCGGCGTACACTGCCTGAATCACTATCTCAAGTAACTGATATTGCCCCGCCGGCTTCCCCTACTTCACCGAAGTCAGGTACAAAAATTCCGGGTGCAGCTGATCAACAGATCGCTTCGTCATCGCAAGATACTGAGGGAGAGCACCAAGGTGTTGAGAACCAGGAGAACGAGGGGACGGCGTTGGCAGCGATCGCATCCATTGCAAACGGAAATGATAACCCGGATGAGCCTAGAGGTGAAGACGAAGGGAGCGAGGAGGAAGAATCAGTAGAGCTACGCATTGGAGACACGGAAGCTGTGACAAAATACCTGGTGTCTCGTTTCGTGCAGATTCAACAGCTTGATTGTAGGGCCGTAGCGAAGTGTTGGATCCGGGTTATTGAACCTAAGAAACAATCGCATAGCCCATATAACAAAGGCGATGCTACTCGGCCTTGGTGGTGGCCACCAAATGCCCCACACAAGGAACCCGATCACCTCCTGAAAAATGGTATGTCGTCTGATTTCTATAGAAGAATTTCCCGGCCTTAATCAGCTAACATATTCACAGCTCGCATTGATGTTCTGGTGTCCATTATCAGGTCCACCAACGCTCCATTAGCACAGCTAAGAGCTGCCACCGATGAGCATCCTGGCGTGCGTCCCAAGCAGAAGGAGCTGTTAAACGAGTTATATGATGTCGTAGATTTAGAACGTCGGTTTTTAGCTGGCCAACTTGGTAAGTTACTCGACGCTCCTTTAAGCCCTCGGCTGATAGGAATTTTCTAACATGTATTAACAGACCCCGCTCATGTTCGCTTCGTGAAGCCGTTCACAAAACTCAATAAGCGTAGAAAAAGTCGTGTGACTAAAGTTCAGAGGCCGAAAAAGCCAACCACTCGAGCGACCAAGCCGAGGAAGACTAGCACGACAGGCCCAACGATATCCCCCGAGCTTCAAACTCCAAATACTCCCAATTCCCAAAACTCGACGGTTCGAACTCTGAAGAGGGAAGATGAAGACGTTGAACTTCCTCAGGCGCCGGACCTCAACTCCACCCTCCCGGAGCTTGAGCAAGTAGATGATGATTGTCCTCAAACTCCAAAGACCCAATCGGTTGTCAAACAACAACAACAATCTACTGATATTGTCACCACTATGGGCCAGCATCATCTTGAACGAAACTCTGATGCATCCGATACGCGGTCTGTATTTGATTGGACACCCAGTCCAAGATCTGCCGTGTCTGCACCTGGCTTCACAATTCCCCAGGCACATTCGCCTGGACACCAATCTGCTATCCAGCCTTCTACACAATCAGAGCCACCTACGTTCTCTATTCCAGATGTGACTACCGCCCTCTTTGATGGAATCATGGCTCCGCTCTCGCCTACAATTGTCTCCGTTGACATTAATATGCTAGATACCAGTGATTCTAGCATGCCTTTTGGCAGTCAGACCGTATCGAGCGCCTACAATGGCGGTGACGCCTATGTTCGCTTTGCGCTGCAGCAGGAGCAGTTTCAAACTTGTGGATACGATCATTACAGCTTCAGCGATACCACAATGCAAGACAGTAACATGGATGGACCAAGCGACTTTAGCAGATCTTACTGATCGCACAGGACCCTCATCTGTACCATAACGAGGTGGCTTTTTGACATGTAAAATTTAAACGGTATTGTATTTTTCCTTCTGGGTTTATACAGCAATTATTTGTTTCCGTTTCGTCCTGGTGCAGGCTGATGCCTTTACCTTGCCATGGACTTTTTGAGCATCTATCCTTTGCAACTGAAAGAATGAATTATAATATCCATCATGTTCACATGCATATCTCCTAGCTGATCTTCTCTCATGTCTGGCGGTTTGAAAGGCTATTCTTCTTGACCTTTTTTTTTTTTTTTTAACTTTCTTTTCTGGAATCCCTAGTTAGCGAATACGTGGGTGTTTAGGACTGGACTTGGGAAGGATATTGGGTATACAATTTGTAACATACATGGCTGCTTCACACGATGTAGACCACTAATTGCTAGCGAAAGGATCGGGTTTTTCTTGGTCTTGCTTATTTTCTCCCTTCTTTCTTTCTAATTATTCATGGTTCAAACAAAAAGAAAAAGAAAAAGATTGGAGATGGATAGTTTTATTGTTTAGCGATTTCCTGTCATCTTTACCTAACGGGCAACCCCCAACCAAAAGCCTAATTGAATTCGTGTCAGCTCTTTGGAATACTGAGGGTAATGTCCAATGTACAGACAGCGTGAGTACTTGACCCACCTGAAGCACGCTTATAATGGGAGTAAGCGTACTCGACTGGTGTAACATTGAAACTACATGTATACTGCTGGGGATACGAGTGCAAGCCAGCAAGCAAGCACAGATGCCGCGGCGCTACTGTTCTGCTACCATTCACCCTCGGGAAATGCCAAATTCAGATAATATATCCCACGAGTTCTTAATTTACCCAGTTTAGCTTATCTAAGGGTGTGCCTGTCGGCCTTTGGAGGACCAGGCCTCGCGATTGGTGGCCTCTAGGAGATGCTGCGGTACGTTTTTCAAAGCATCTGCATGAACGGCTTGAAAAAGTTACTAAGTTAACATATAGATACCCCAGCTTTCTGTGGTTCAACAACCGTATGTACCCACCCTTCGCTTCCCCATTTGAAAAAGGGGTGTGATACGAGAAATGTACATTATTAGGAAATTGAGGGATAAATTTCAATTAGTGTGTGCTCCTATATTGCTACTGGTGCTTTCCTTACACCCTCCCCTCGCCCACGCATACTTCTTAGCTGCATCATGTACGCGTAAGTAGGTATCTGTATGCTCTTTGAAAGAGCTGCGCAGCTGCATCACTTCCCTCGGTTTTGGGCTGCTCAATCTGCATGCATAACCCTTGCGTTTGGCCAATCGCAAACTGGATCGGTACGCCTCCATCAGCAGCATAAAAAGGCGTCAAACATTAATTTAATTTCACATGCGAAATCTAGTCAAAAGGCAGAGATATGTATTCAGAAAGGAACAATCAACGCCTCAGCTGTCAAGGACGAAAGTAGCTAGCAGCTTCCCCGGATTCCTTGGCCAAGTCCTCTGATGGAGGGCACCGGGACTCTTGGCATTTTTCAGGCAAGCGGAGCAGGTGCTAGGCGAGGCTGTTCGCAATCTATCCAGGATGTCGACTCATTGCCGTGCCGAACAGTCCCAGAGTTGGAAAGTGGGGACCCAAGGCCGACACGGGAGAACTCACGTTCGCTGAGCTTATCAAAGGTGATCGAGACATCTCGTATTCTGAGCCTGTTGGTGGCTTTCGTGCATCATGAAACTAAGGGATGTCAGTGCGCTCGGTGATGCTTTGATGCCGGTTGACCATCGACAGTTTCGCGCTGCAATCTGCTCTTTCTCGAAGTGATAGGCGACGCAACTACCAAAAGTGAAGAGTTCTCGACCGTAAACGACTTCATCGTGCTTCGGCCCCAAAGGGGGTCCGAATGTTTGGTGGCCTAATGACAAGTCAGCAGTGCGAAGGGGAAGCTTGGTTAGCTTAGCTTTTGCATACTGCAGAAATATTAAGATGACATCCCTGTCGCTTTCATGGTGATATTTTAGGTAACAGAGCATCATCAACTCTTCCACGGTGATAAAGGTTCAACACTCTGCTCTCCCTCGTCCCTCTGCTTTCCGCGGAATCCGTCCAGCGAACCGGCATCGCCATCTAACCACAATTCAACCGAGAGGCTGCAAGCTGCAGCCCCGCCACGCAGTTGATGCATGAACTGGCGGTAAATCCTCCTATTCAGGGCGAACAGCCCAGAGGCGGGCGTCTGGTCAGGGATTCTGCTGTCCTTCTCCCAGCCGCTTCTAAAAGCTGCCGTGAGCTCATCGTTTTCAATGCGGAAGGCTGTTGCGTCTTTTTTTTTTTTCTTGTCTCCTCTTCGCTTGTCGACACACAAGACCTCCGGTTACGAGGTTTGACTGTGGAGCAACAGTTGTCCTCCTGCGTTTACGTATACAATGCTGAGATTTTCCTGGTGGCTTGCCAGTGAGCTCAGGCTCGCGAATGGACCGAGTAATCCCTCAGGCTCCTTGGCTTACACATCCTAGGGGCGTTACAATTTTGGAGCACACCCTCTTTGAAGTTGGATACCGTTCTGAGTATTTGTGTTTTTTGTTTTTGTTTTTTTTTTTTCTTTCGTCTTTCGTATGCGAAATCTCATCTTACATGGGCATCGTGTGAAATTCTGCAGATATGGGGGGCTCCACCGGACCACCCATTAATTACAACCCGCATTGCATGCACCACCAAATGATAGCTATTTGACATTGCACTTTCAGCCAGCTGTAACCGAAAGAAAGCGTCGACGTGCTATGACGTTTTTTGATTGGATATCTAGGGAGTGGGCATTCACAATCGGCGTGGGGCTAGCTGATGCGATAAAGATGGGATATCGCGTCGATGGCCTTTGATATCCATCAAGCCGGCACTAGCCAGACTATGGTCGACTAACGACTCGCTGTCAGTCGAGTTACACGGAGTTAGCTCCCAAACTAAACTCGAAGCTGCGGGAAAAAATCAAACTTTCGTCGCCGATCGATGGTAGCTCGGGACCCACCTGTGAAGCTAGCAGTTAGCGCCTGCTGGAACCTTCATGTTATGGATCGAATTGTCCCGATCGCGATACAAGCTAGGGCCAAGATCGTACGGTGCGGCAACCAGAAGTCTGGTTTCAGCCATGCTCTTGACAGTATCGTCTGACCAGCTACCCGTGCGCTGTGCGCTATGAATCCAAGAGCTTGGGCCATAACCATCGGCTAATTTTGCTTGACGACTCTACGCTGTGACAAATTTGGTGCCAAGTCAATCCCGTATATGCAGAGACACTGCAGTTCTTGGATGGCTAGTCTAAGTAGTTAGCTTCTGGTTCACAAAGTGCAAGTCCGTTGTGTGAAATGTGGCTTGGAGTTTTGCCAAACCAAACCCAGTATTCATTGTACCGTGTGTCCCCCCAAGGATACCTGCCGCCTCAATGTGGACTGGTATGGTATGCAATGCAATACTTTCAACTTTTAAGATGACTGCAAGTTGCCTCCTCGCAGACCTCCCGGGACTGCGAGCTGCGTTCAAGAGCCGAAAGAGGGCAGAGGCTCGAGGCCGGTTGATTCTTCAATGGGATTGATTGGTTTTGTTAGTGGCTTGACGCATTGCCCAATATATTGCAGAGAGAAACCCACATACCGACGATTTGAATATATCTGGCAAGTCGAAGAAAGTATGGCACAATGGTATGGCTGACGTTGCCCAAAAATCTTCGGCGAACCTCCATCGAATTCACTGATGCCACAGAACTCATCAAAAGTCACCGCAAGCAAGCGCGGCCAAAATGTGTTGTCCCGTGCAACGGCAACTTGCAACTGACTTTAGGCCGTCCCGAATCTTTGGTAGCCGCCATCGATGGGATCTCATCGTCCTCGGCAAACAAACGTCATCTCATCTACTACGACCACTCGGGGATTTTGCAACAGATCACATATCCAAACACCTGCCCCCCCACCCTCGTCGAGCTCCATTCCCTTCATTCCGGGTCGCGTGCCCGTGATATCGAATATTCTCCGAAGGCCCTGCAGTGCCAGTGCCAGGATTCCTACTGTAACCTTTGTTCTAAACAATGTAACTAGAGTACGTATATGTCTGCAGTCGTGTCACCCCGAGGTCTGCATGAAACCACGAGGTCCAGTTCTAAAATTCGCACGGTACTCATAAACTCAATTTGAATGTAGAAATCTCGGTGTGCCTGTCATCAGGATAATCCGACAGAAGCATAAAACGCTCACCATACTTTAAAATTGCGATTTCGAATTCTTAGACAAACATGAGCGGAAAGCCGGCTAAGCACGGCATCGTCGAGACTGCACTGGCTCGAAATGCGCAGCTATCGATTTTGATGCCGACAAGTATACCCACTAAGATGACTCCGGAACCAGAGTCTGCGCCACTTACACCCACAATTCGGAGGAAAAGCTCGGTATACGAGACAATCCAAGATGTCCAAGCCGATATCCTTGCACCTGCGTCAAAGGACAATATGAATTGGAACAATATACCGTTGGCTATGGCCATACTGCCAGCCTTATCGGGTTTATTCTTCACGAATGGAGTGCATTTTGTGGGGGACATTATCCTATTGTTCCTCGCTGCGACATTTCTACACTGGCTCCTAAAATTTCCCTGGTACGGTCTGACCAATCGTCTTCATATCCTGATAGTTGTAATAATAGTAATTTTGGTTATAGGGACTGGTACCATGATTCACAAATTATCCCAGTCGGCACTGATCCCTTAGCTGGAATTATCACGGAGGAAGATGAAAGAGGAAACAAAAGCGATGACTCTGACGCTACTCTCAAAATTAGCCACAAGAAGAAGGTTGATAGCGTCTCTTATGATGCAACGTTGGAGCTTGCGAGAAATCGTAAACTGGCTATGATATTTTGCTTTCTGGGACCGTTGCTCGGCGCATGGCTGCTTCACGCGATAAGGTCACAGCTCTCCCGTCCCGGGGAATCTCTTCTATCAACCTTCAATATCACAGTCTTCGTTCTAGGGGCGGAAATTCGGCCCTCAGCCCATGTTATCAAGTTGATTCGCAATCGTACAAAGGAATTACAAAGTGCAAAATACAGACCCCCTCCTTCAAAGTTAGAGGAGATGACTTTGAAGATTCAGGAGCTTTCGTTACAGGTGCATATGCTGAGGAGCGCTATGAATGACGAGGATGAAATGCTTGGGAGTGTAAAGAAAGGTATCCAGCCGGACCTGGATGCCCTCAACCGTAAGTTCGGTCCATTGAGCATAGATTATTTTTTCAACATTTAGTGTGCTAATATAATACGCATACGGGAAGGTGCTGTAAGACGCTATGAACGCAAAGAAGCCTTGCAATCTGCACAGACGGATGAGCGGCTCGCCTATCTCGACCGTCGCGTGAATGATGCACTCACCCTTGCGGCTGCGGCTGCAGCATCGGCGCAAGAAAGTCGAGATGGGTCAATTACTCATATTTTCTTGTCTTGGATGGTGTGGTCCATCTCGGTCCCCTTTGTCTTAATTATCAAAGTTATAAACCTCCCGATGAAATTAATCGAAATTCTTGCTGCGCTTCCTTTACACGCAAAAACAGGGCGAGCCCTCCTTGGAAGACGCAGGGGTGGGACATCCCGTCTGAACGAGAATGTGGGAAAGCGGGTGAAGCAACTCAATGAGGGGAAAGCTAAGCATAAGAGCAAAGCTAGATTTGCCTGAACCCTGGCCGCTACCTCGGGTTCTCACACCGAATTTTGATGTATGCATGAGAACAAACTGTGCATTCGTGGTACTGTACTGTTTTTCCAGCGAGCTGTGCTATTGGTTTTTCATCTACAAATTAAAAACGGGTTGCTGCACGAGATCGGGAGATCACGATCACAAAGCCCGACGGTTTTACTCCCAGCGCTGAAGCCAATTACCGGGACCTCTTGTTTTGTTTTTGCGGGGTGTCTTGCCCTTCTCTCAGCCGTGACGTTATCGATACGTGAAGCAATTTCGGGGAGCCCTCGTCTAGCTGCAGCCTCCCCGGTGCACTCTCTATCAAGCCATCTGCAGTGCTTGGACCAGCAGACCACCAATAGGAACAGTCCGCCATCAACCGACAGCATCAAGCAGGCCTCTCTGTTGGCCTTTGCCTGTTAGGCACGGTCCGTCCCGGAAAGCGAGCTGACCATTACCCAGTACACACTCTCAAGCCATGCTCCAGCTGCAGCGAGCAAACCTACTTGATATCGAAAGGCGGTTGAAAGTTGTCTCATATTCACCCGTCCCGTCCCCCGACCATTTGGAGGACTTCCCGTGCTATCGTAGCGCCATTTTCGCTGTCATCCTTGCTTTCAGTATTTGATCTCCCGGCCGGGACCCGATAACCGAACCACCTTTTCTCGCACAGGCTGCTGGGATTCTGGACGGCATGTCGTAATATTCTCTCCTCTTATCCACGGCCCTATTCATCCAATCGAAGGCGACCGTCTGATCCTTAGGCAGTCGACCGATAATCATTTTACTGTGAGGCAGCAGTGCACGAAGAGCTGGATGAACGGCCAGCGGCTTTGCCGGAGCTTGCTCAAGCTAACTGCTGTTATCAAGGGTTCCGAAAACCAACAGTTCCCCGCTTTAAGTGGAAGTTCAGCATAGCCACCCGGAACCGGATTTTCCCTCATCATCCCAGACGGATTGCTTCGTTCGCGGAGTGGACGGCCATATCTACTGGCTGGTGACCTGTGCTTGACTAGTGGATCCAGCAGCATTCCGTCTCAGCTTGATCGCGAGCACCCACCCACACACCCAGCGAGCCAACCACATCCATCCACTTGATGCTGCCCTAACGAGCAGGGTTGCAGACTCCGCACTTTTCTTTTGCTCCGAACAGATAACACCGTCGGACACTGGAGGGATTCGCTAGCTACCTGGGATTGTATTTTCGTCCCTCAAGCGCTCAACAAGTGGGGTTCTTCTTGGCTCGCAGACTGGGACACCCGGCCCGAACGACAACTAACTGAAAGTGTGCTGTCCGAGCCTTCTCAAACAGGCGTCTTGCAGACCAACGAACGCAAACTCCAACAAAAGATCCAGACCATTCGAATTATTGTGAAATCCCACTGCTTCTCACTCCACAAGAAGACCCAATCAACCGGCGGGTTTCCTGTGCAGTATCACAGAAGTACCAGGTACCTCCGCGAAATTCGCTCTTTCAATACCCTGTCCACGGCTCTTCAGCTAGGACCCGCTCAGGCTTCTCTTACAGGATGAAGATTGCATGCCTTCAATTCGACCCTCAGATAGGGAAGGTTCAAGAGAATATCTCCAGGGCGGACGAGATTCTTAACAATTCTTTGGGCATAGAAGATGTGCAGGACAAAGTGGATATACTCGTATTAGTAAGTTTAACCGAAGCTAGGCCGTCTGAGCTCTTTGCGTGTTTCCCTTGCAGTGCGGCATGCGTCAGGGTAGGCGTTCTCCAAGACGTTACCTTGCTCACGGGATGCACTTGAATCATGCAAGTGACGATAAACCATCGAGGTGACTGACAAATGCTTTAGCCCGAGTTGGCATTTACAGGTAACAATCACTCCGCTAGCTGCGTCTACGTATATGACACGATATGGAGACGTCGTGTAACCATATAGCTGTCCAACCCGTGTCTCATGTCTATTCAATTCTACCGCTTCCTTATCTCCCTCCGCCCATGATCAATTGCTTGATAATACGGCAAACGGCAAACGGCAAACGGTAAACGGCGCGGACAGGGAGGCTAATTTCTTTTAATTGTTCTAACTGGTAGGCTACGTTTTCGACTCGAAATCATCGATCAGACCATTCCTCGAGCCGACGGCATCAGGGATAACAACCCAATGGGCGCAGGCCACTTCCCGAAGACTCAAATGCTACACGATCGTTGGTTATCCAGAACTAGCGGAAGGATATACACCGTCGACAAGGCCCCCGCAGCGGCCGAGAGTTAGCGATCCATTTTCGGAGACGCCCATCGATATTGACGATGAGGATGGAGATGACAAGATACAGGGTTATTCCTACAATGCATGTGTTGTGACCTCGCCTGAGGGGGAGGTTGTGATGAATTATCGCAAGACGTTCTTGTATTCTACTGACGAGGTAAGGGTTTTAGAATTATCCTGCTTGGTTGTTGATCCTTGATCCCTGGCTCTTCCGGCGTTCTTCGGTGTTCCCTCTATCGTTCTTATCCAGAAAATATTGAACGGTCATATGAGAGGAAACATCACGCCATCTAGTTTGCCACCTTGACTGAGTCGCCTCTCAGTTCGCTCCCAAGGTGGAATGACAGTCTGGCGTGCAGGGTAGATCTTAGAGGTGGCGTCATTAAACCTCTACTTCCTTATACCACTGATTGAGTACCAATACCGCGGTTGCCTTTGCGCAATCTCCCACCATCAACGTTTCACTATGGCGACGAGCAGAATACACGATCTCTGCCCGTCGTAACTTCAAGTATAACCGCGGTATGCTAACGCAAAATCATTGGACTTTCTTAGATCTGGGCTTCCGAAGGGTCTGGGTTTGGCACCCTCACAGTCACCCTTCCCCAAAAAACATCGTCGTCTTCGTCCCCCAAATCCATCACGCTCGCCCTTGGAATATGCATGGATCTCAACCCGTACCGCTTCACGGCCCCGTTTACGGCGTATGAGTTTGCAAACCATATTATTTCAACCGGCGCGCAGGTAGTGGTCATGCCGATGGCATGGGAAACCAAGGACAAAATTGACCCATTCCATCTAAAGTTGATTCCTCGAGCGAGACATAGCAGTACCATTGGATACTGGGGTATGCGGCTACAGCCCTTGTTTGGCGATGAGGATGATGATGAGGATGAAGGCGAAGGCGAAGGTGAAGGGAGCGATGAAGATGAGGAAAGTGACGAAGATGACGAAGACGACGAAGAACAGATGGAAGATGTTGAGGCTCAGGAAGATGTACACGAAGAAGATGTTAATGACGACGATGATGACGATGATGCAATGGGAACTGCGACACCAGGTGAAATGGAAGATGGCAATGACGAGGAGGAGAACTGGGTCAAACTCTCCTCTGGCGATGCTGCCGGCGAGGCAACCTTCAAGCCGTTAGAAAAGGTAGCCTTTGTAGCCTGCAACCGCACTGGACTCGAGAAAGGCACTCTCTTTGTAGGCAGCAGCACGATCATGACGATTGAGAAGACCGATGGGACCAAAAAGGGGAATATGGCTAAGTTAGAGGCGATGGGGATGGCAGAAGAGAGCCTGTTGATAGCGGAGATCGACATTTAAGTTGTCTACACGGGTAGTTTCGGGGCTTTACATATCGACAAGAAATGTACTTGCGTCTACACGCCATTATTGGCTTTTTGTTGCCTAGCTAGATAATAGTGATAATATCAGGCCATATCCACGATATGGAGGTGGTTAATCATGAAGAAATTCCGTGATCTAGCATACGAAATGCACCAGTCCCAACCCAAGCAACATACTGCTATATATAAGTACTTATCTACCTGCACGCACTTCCCTACCATTAACCATTTTCGATCCGGACAAAGACCTCGCACATACCGAATACGTGATATGCATACTCTTACAAGTCCCACAAGTCGACCTTCGACATCCGCCAAATGCCAGGAAGACAGAATCGCTAGTCAAATAGAACCATCACCTCCAAATGCATCGGATTTGGCCTCATCGTTAAATCAAAAAGCGCGAATGTAGAGACAGGTCCCCGCCAAACAGGCGTAACTTGGATAAAACTATTAGCACAAGGGGTGCACACTATCGATACGTTCCAGTGCTAACGTATTCTCTAGGCTTCTTGAGCGCCGTACCTATCTCACAGACTAGCTACCTGTAACTTCTCTTCTCTACGCACACTACACTACGAAGGACTTGACCACGTCGCCATAATCTTTTTCTTGAGATTGCTGCCTTATTAGTGCCTTCGAAGCTTCGTATCACTTGGATACATTCGATATTCCAGTAGATATCTGCGCCCAAGATAGCTGCTATAACACCGGCTGCTTCCATAGATCTGAGCATGCCAACCATGCCCCCCACGTTTCGCCTCCCCGATACAATCTCGCATAAACATAGTCACGAACGCATTCTACCCGATACATAACGGTGCTAAACGGACGATGGGAGGCCAAGTCGATATATCCCATGTTGGAAGTCCCGGGGTGTTTTTTTTATATTGCATTGTGGTATTTTGTGTATCTGGCTCACGCAAATGGTTGGAAGGACTCTGTTAATTAGCCTCGCTCGTCGTTGAAAGTGTTACACTAAAGGTGGATGCGTCAGTATCTTGTGCACGTATGCTCCGTGTCAAATTTTAAAATATAGGAGTAGCCTTGGGACGAGGCTGGTATGGAAGATTGTGGTACATCGGGAAGTTCAAGAATGGGATGTGTATTTTATGGGCGATGGAGGAGTCGAAGGGTATGTGTATTTGTGGAATCGACCGGAAGGACTATATTAGCTACATCAAGACTAAAGAAAATAGGCATATGTAGGCTCCTAGTGTATTGTTACGCCAGTTATATCTAACTAATCCGTCTAGTTCTGTAGGGTCAATCCAGTAATATGTGATGCGTAATAGAGGAACAACTTGACATCGGGCTCAAAAGCTAGGTGGGGAGCAGTGGCTACTATATCGACGAACTCGGGTTGACGCGCTGCCAGGACTACTACAATATTCAGCATTGCGTAATGGGAGCAAGCCGTTAATACAGTGGTGATAAAACAGACTGCAAGTTCCATGATCATAAATATATCTTTTTGTGGTCTACCCGCTCGTCGCTATGCTAATACAAAAGAACAATATAAATCGAGCCTCCAAGATGACCAAAATGCAACGCGGTATACCAGGGAGCACAATGATCTAAGCAAGCAAGTAGACATCTGTCACATCCAAGCAGCATATAGAGGGCCATCGTGAAGGCAACAGGGAAAAATAATAATGTTAACAACCGCGAGCGGCTACTGCTATATAGCTGCCGCACGCATCTCATGCCATATATACATACTCCTCTAAATAAAGGGGGGGCGAAGTTTCATAAATCATCGTAGTACACATATGCTCGCTGGCTTGGCCACTAGTTCACTCTTCCAGGTCGAATCTAGGTGCTTTCTTCCCAGGTGGACTCAGACTTCGTTGAGCAATTGGCGGCGGCGGCGGAATAGGCATAGGACTAGCTTGCAATGTTCCGTCACTCGAAAACTCCACATGTTGCGTTCCGTACGACATTTCATCGTCAGAGTCGTCATCCATTGTGGTGAGTCCCTTCACGGCGGGCTGCGACTCGTCTACCGCCATGACCTCATGGCCCTGACTGTAGGCTCCATGGAAGCTCTTGTGATCATTGTCTATTGCGAAATGCACGCTAGGCCCACCACCAGTAGTGCTGGTCGTCGGCGCAGGTGGACTGGGCGGCTCTGGCACGGCTTTGAGGTCTTCGTCGTTCAAATCCATGTGACGGGCCGAGTCGAATGAATTTCGGGGGCTGTCGCCTGGGGTTGCTGCTTGGCTACTATTTACTGTTCCAGAACGCCATTGGTTCATGTGGTCGCGAGTCTGGTAGTTGTCGTCAGTACTCCAACCTTCGTAAGGGCGTTTCTTGTTTTGATATCGCTTTGACGAGAGGTCTGCGATCTCTGCTGTGAAGAACTTGTTGTCTTGTTCAACGAATCGCTAGAAGGGCGTCAGTATAGTCATAAGAAGCTATAGGGATTGAGCATACCTTCAGCGGCTCAGGCAGTTTTGCAACATCATCTACCTCGCGCTGGGAGGCTTCGTCCTTTGCATACACCAGTATTACGTGTCCTTTCCCTTCGTATTTAGCAGCTCGAAGGACTTGTTCCTCCGTTACTACTTGAATTTCATAGCTTCCATACTGTTCGTCACTGAAGGCCAGCTGAGCAGTGTGGTACTTCATCGTCCACCACTCGTCCACAGTTTTGATCTCTGTTGGCTCCCCTTCAGCTTCGAGGTTGATGTGTGGGACAACTTTCGTCCGCCGTATGTAGGTGACACCACGATCAGTACTTACGCCGCGAAGCAGATACTTCGCGATAACTGGCATGCCCTCCACTGTGTTAGTTGGCGATGTAAAAATTGCCTTCATGTTGTCGAGTTTTTCTCTCAAAGCATCCCGTTGGGATTTTAGGTCTATTTCCGTCAGTTAGCCCCGAAGCCTTGATCTGGGGTGAAAGAATGTTGTGGCAGACCTTCAATCTTCTTCTGTATTCTGCCTTCAATCTCTGCTAGTTGTTTCGCAGCTTCGCTACACCTCTTTACACGTTCTTCAGAGGCAACATCGCCCTCAGTATTTAGTAGATCCGGATTCGAGGACTGTTCAAAGTATTTTCGGGTAGCATTCAGGACCTTTAACATATCTAGGTTGCGAGTGGGCCTTGACATTGGAGAATACAGTCGGATCTTTTGCTCTTTTGCCATAAGTTCATCGATTTGTGATTGAATGGCTCCCTTCTCCCTTCTCATCTTCGAAATCTCGTCCTTAAATTGCTCTGTGTATCGATCAAGATACATTGCTGCCGGAATGTCGATGCCACAGGGCGGTCGGACTTTGGGATTCTCGGACCTCAACTGCAGAGTAAAGACAGTGCCAAAGTATTCGGCGTAAGTTTCCGTCCCATCCGGTCCATCCATGTCGTCTTCCCAGAATAGCGCATCCAAGGCATCGTATAATGATCCACCTTGCTGAATGAGACTATCTTTTACAGTGAGGTCGGCCACCTCGAAGGCCTGGAAGTTGGGCTCCATGTTCGGCGATAGTCTGACAGCTTTCGATAGCAGGGGAGTTCTGATGTCCGGGTCGTCGTTAATAAGCTTCATTGAGTCTCGTAGCGATTGGAAATATTTGGTGACGATGGCTGAATAAGCAGACAGGGAAAGTATTAGAAGAGAGTACTATAAAAGATCAAGTTTCGAGAAAGTTTATGGTTTACGATTATTCTATGGAAAGTGGAACTCACCACCGGCGTCAGTGTCGAAGATGCTAGGGATTGACCCCAGGCTCTCAGCTGTGCCATACGCACGCTCCGTGCCCGTCAGGAATGCCATCAACCGCTGCGATTCCCTTATCACTTCAAAAGATTCCGGTGGTATCGGGTCTGGGTCGTCTTCTACGACAACTCTAGGTAGTTGGATGACGTGCCCCGCCCACCAGTTTTCATTCTCTCCATAGTTCTCTTGTACATGATCTCGCTGCAGTAGAGTCTCTCTTGACGCCGGGATGGAATGCAATATCGTTAGCAACGGTCCAAGGCTACCGGAACCGGTTGAAGGCCTCAAGAACGCTGGTTGGTCCGAATTTCTCCTCCTCTCGTGCGGCGAGGGATCTAGAAATATCTCGACGGCGTTTGTTTCCGACGCTCCCGAGACTGTTAGAGCCCAGTCGCTATAATTATAGTGTGTACCGCTATCGGCCGGCTTGAAGTTGCTGGAGCCAGTGTATCCAACCGTGCCTGTCATCTGAGGTCCGATGAAAGTGTTTTGAGAGCGCTGCGAATCCTGAATTGAGGCTTTGATGGCCTGCTGGAGGTCCGCATCTAACACCACCTATCACTCAGCCTCGTTGTCCCAACCTAAGAGACCTTCGGGGTTTAAGGGAACCCAACATACCATCGCCGTCGTGAGGTTCGATCTGAAACTTCCGCGTAGGAGACGGAGGTCTCGACTTGGCACCGATTGGATCTATGAGGGCATCGACATTCTGGACTAGATGGCTCTCAAGTCGCGTGTTAGCAAATCGCTGGTTCTTAGGATCCAATGCACCCCAGGCAGGAAATTTTAGGGGCGGTTAGGACAAAGTGGTCCGTACAGCTTGAATTTCGGCCAGGTCCATCACGGTCCTGCTCCCATACTTTCTCATCCCATGCACTCTCGGTCCTATCCTGTCGAAGTAGACAAATGCGTATCAGTATTCCCGTATGAACATGAAGCATCATAGTCAATCAGGATGAGATAGGGCGGGGGGGAGCTATACCTTCTCCAATTCGCCGTTGAAATAATAATTCACGGCCCGCTCAACGTTATTTGCGTTCTTCTACACGCGAGCCACATACGAAGCAGGACAAGAACCCCGCAATCTCGTGTTAGCGAGGCTTGCACACATATACGATAGCTGCTAAGCTTCTAGGGACGCGGATATCGAACCTTCAGGCATTCTTCGGCGTCCTCCTTGGGAATCCCAAGCTCCATAACCTGCGCCAGAGCATCGTCAAAACTTTGGCCGCTCATGTTGTGCTTAAACGATGGTTATCGATCGCACCGGGCAGGATCCGAACAGTCTCCTAGGCACGATGGGTACTCAAAAATCTGATACGAAAAGAAGAGAAAGGAACGATGTGTAGCTTCCAGAGCTCTATGATGTATCGGGAAAACACAGAAGACGTGCAGTGGGGAGTAGAGTGAACTGCTCGCGGAAGATGAGGAATTGAAGTCCAATAGATCTAGAGAGCCCTGCTGCCCGCTGACGGCGAGGTTTGCTCGGACGGCCAAGGATTTTATTGGATGCCGTTCTTGCTCAGCCTGCTTCCTGCTGCTTGTATTACGTGTTGAGGGGCAGCCGAGTTTACTCAGCTGCGCCACATTTTGATTCTGAAGATTGCATCTTATCTCCAAGATCTTATCTCAACTGCCACGGCTACTGTTCACGGCCACCAGAACACACACGCAGACACACACAGACACACACACCCACATACTCCACCACGCGCATCACAGTCCGCCATGTGCCCCGCAGTATGCAACCTGGATCTGGCAGGAAGGAGAGACGACCAGGAGATGCTAAGCCGGATCCCATATTCCGCTGCATGCACGAAGACAGCTCGTAATTTTTATCGCCAATGGGCACTATCGCCGGAGGCGGCAGGAGCCTGCTCAAACGGAGCTGCGTGTGCTCCGTTCATCCTATGTTTTCGGCAATCGCCAACCGCCGCCATTTCTCATTTTCGCGGGTGCAATTCGCAAAGCGATGATGCCAGAGCATGGCTGTTCATTAGCTTCCAAAACTCATGGTAGGGATGCGTCTACTTTCGTGATATTGGCTAAATTTTTCCGTCCGGTCAGAAGCAGCAAAAGTTCCGATTTGGCTCATACCAGTATATTCTCCGAGACCAGCTTGAGATTCCGAACGTGAGCTCGCGAGGACCTCAGAACGAGACACAAACAACAAGGTGTCGTGGCTCTAGGAAGAATTGGCAGCATCCTGGGCGCGGCGCTCGGGATGACGCTATTACGTACCGGCAGCCGCCGGTCCTCAGGAGCGCCCGCCCAACACCGATCGATCTATCGACACCCTGAAGCCTCGGGGGAACACAGGATTCAATGCATGCCGTGTTCAAAACTATCTCAATCTACCCAGGTCGGAAAGGAAACCCTGACGTATCTACAAGCACACAATCATCACGTTCAGGCAGATCCGGCCGTCGAGTAATTTCCCTAAAAAAAGTTCCCGCTCGGAGTCAGCAGAACAAGCGTCGTGACAATACGGATGCAAATGCAGAGTTCGGGCCTTCTCCTGCACTCCAACGCGGTCGCATTCGTCGCTAATGTGGTTTAGAGCGGGCTTGGGTCATATGTGATCCATGACTCTGGGAAGGGATGTACATGATGGTATCTCGAAAGTCCTCAAGTGGCGAATAAGAGCAGCCGGCGGAGCATGCGGGCGGTTTCCTTTTTGTCAAGAAATCTCATTTTGTTCTCCAGCCTATCGTGAACTCGTGACCACCCCACCGCCTCTCGATCTTAGACACACACGGCTTGTTTGTCGACCACCTTGAAAAAGCATGATTTCAGGGTTTAAACGTTTGCTGTCGCTGCCGCCTGTTTCTATATCGATAAGAGGGCAGAACAGGAAAAAAAAAAAACTAAAAAAAAACTGATTAATGATCAGGGATCAATTGGTCACCTGAGCACTAACGTTAAACGATGGCGTCGACACAAACTTGTATCTCCCTCGTACTTCACGTAGCTCACGTCTACAACTTCCACCCCGAACCTAGTCAAAGAAGGTTTTTAAAAATGGAGACGCCCAGCGACCCTAATCCCCGTTTTTCATGTGATCAGGCTAGAGAGTCTAGGATTAGCAAATCGCGCCTTTCGGAGTCCATGCGAACACTTGGAAATTATATTAGACACCCAGAAGAGGAGGCTTTTGGTTTATTCCTACAAGGCCCACTAGTTGGCTTGCCAGATGACCTGATTGGACAGAAAAGTCGACGAATGTTCGAATTTGCATTCACAGAAACATACAGAAAGGACAAGTCGCTTTCGAGAAAGCCATTAACAGAACACCCTTGTAAACTTGCGATGCTCCATGGCGATGCATGCAACTCCACTTCCAATTTATCGAAGGTTCGGTATCTGCAGTTTGCTGTACGATCCCCGTAAGCTTAGTGGAAGGCGAGTAGGGCCAACGGCGCCGCGCACACAGTAGAAACCAACCAATACCAAGACAAAACACAGAAAAACACACACTTGCACACATCTACCCAACGACCAACAACCAGGCCCCACTTCTGGAAATCCTCTGATCCAAAAACTGGACTGAAGTTCGGAGAATGAGGATGAGCCTGGCCTCTTCCCCGGGAAACGAAAGAGGGGGATGAGGAGGGGAAATTTGCACACGGGCGAAGATCCTCACCATGTCATGCACTCTGGTTTATGCATGCGGGCTCAAGGGGCTCGCGTGCTTGGTAATGTTAACGGTTTGTTGTCTTGATCAGGTTCAAAGCCCCAATCATTCCGAACAATCTGCCGTGTTTCTGCGTAAGCTTCTCCTATTCTCTCTGCTGCACGACGGAGTTACTTTGTCACTTTTCCAGATGGGATCCCGGGCGGTTCACTTGATATGACATGATGCCCCTTAGGCCGTTGATTCTGGCTGCCTTTTGTTTTCCGTCCTGTGAGGAAAAAAATAAAAAAAAAAAATTATCAAACAGGCGGCTCGGGCTTCACAAGAGAGCATGTCCCTTGAAATAGGTAAGGCTCGCTGTCACAAGGAGAAAAGAAGTTCAAGCCGACGAGCCTTGCAGGGGGCTGCGGGGCGGTGAATTGAAGCGGGTGAAAATAGTGCGGATATGTCACAACCGGTTGAACTTGTTGCCCAGCGCAAAGTTTCGAAGCCGTGTAACGCGGTGCGAGATGGTTGGAGGCGCCCTTCAAATCCTTCGTGACCAGGCCACAGATACTAATGACACAAGGGCCTGTCCGCCCTGTCCGCCTGTGTATACAGTACATGTGCATACCAGTACATGTATGTCCGATTACCACGGACGCACACGTGTTTTAAATTTCGTCGATGCACGCCAAAGCGACAGGTTGACTTTCTCGAACAAAGATGGAAAGCTGCAGCTGGCACGCGCTGCACACAGCTCGGCGCTCATCCAGCGACGGACCCACGGTCTGATTGGTCGGCGGCGGCGCGGCGGGTCCTGTTAAAATGGCCAGACTATAACTCGGCTCCAGATTGGGCTAACGGTACCTGATTGTCCCTGATCTGACCAGAAAAAGGTACCCGAGCGGGCGAAACGTGTGTTGCTGCATGGATCTTGATTGACTTGGCCGCTTCGAGGGAGTGATTGGTGTTTGAAGACGCCCGCCGGCGTTATACGTTAAGAGGATGAAGTGGATTCCGTGGAGGCTCAGCAGTTGACATACCCCGATTGACGACATGGCACCGTGTTTCATGTGTACTGGTCCTCAATGTGACGAACTCTAGGCCCTGGCTAGCCCTTTGCAAGCTTGCCCGGTGCTATCGATAGAGTAAATTATGTAGGTACCATGCCATATCTGTCGTCTCGTCGCGTCTCCTATCTCATGCTTCTTCTTTTTCCTCCTCCTCCTTTTGTTTTTTTTTTCCTTCGCTCGCGCTCGCACTCGCACATCCTGCCGTTCACATGAAGACCACGGGAGCCAGAAATAAAACTAGGTGTCCGTTTTTGTGGACGTCGTAGGATTTGATGCCATTTTATTAGTTATTTCGGTCAATGACCACGGTGTAGGACGGCGTTCTCCCCTTTTCTCGGAACAAAAGACAGTTTATAATTGATCAGACAGCACGGGTGCATATAATGGATGTATGTTACTCGCTGGCTTGCATGCGCACAATATGCAATTAAGCATAAATTCATAAAACTAGCACCAAAACAGCATCAGTTGGGAATTCCGTGCGCCCGGCAACTGGTTCCTGAGCAGGCGGGACTAAGAGCCAAGTCAATTGACTGTCGCGCCTGGGCCCTCCCCTTCGGTCCATGATTGCGAGGACGTGTCAGGAGTCAGTCCTTNTTTTTACCGAAGTTATACTACGGGGACAACTCGCAGATATTCGTATATGATGATATGATATGATATGATACGATACGAATACCCGCGCCCGCGGTGGTGTTAGCAGTTTTAATTGAAGGCACGCGGGAAACACCGCGAACAATGGCATGCAATTGGCGAGGACTGTCCATTGAGTGTCTCGAGTGTCTCGGGCTTGAAGCCATTGAGCAAAAAAGTTCGCGATCGGATGGCGGTGCGAAGTCATAGGTCTCCACATGGCTCTAGTACTGGTTAGCTTGCGCACAGCGCTCTTCTCATTTGGTATGGTCAATTGTGGATCTGGATGGATCTCTCACTGGGAGAATTCCGTGTTCCGTACCTTTTTTGACTTGACGTGCCACTGCAGGGCGGCGGGCGGCACCTGTCCACTGCAGCACGATGTAATGATGCTTGCGAATGGGGGGCTTTCAATATGCATCACGTTAACCCAACCTCACCCCGCGGCCGTTTTCTTTTTTATAATACTAATATAACCACCGTTTCGTCGCTATACAATTATTTTGGGCTATCGCTCTAAGACTGCTAAAGGGGGCAGCCGCGGATATGGGAGAATTCACACGCACAAATCGTAAAATTGATTATTATTAGAACCTTAGTATAGCCGGGCCTTTTAAGCGTATAACTGTCCCCGATCCCCTTCAAATACCTCGGATCACCACCACCCTCCACCTTCCCCTTCTTCTCCATCCTCATCCTCGTCGTCTCTTCCTTCCCCTCGTTCGTCATCCTCTTTTGTTCGCCCTCGTCGTTCGTTCGTTCGTTCGTGCCTTTCGCTAATATCCCTTTCGATCATCTTTGCGGCACCCACTGCATTCGTTCGCCAGCGAGCCCATTCCCCCCCAAGTTGTTAATTTTCACGACATCGAGATCGGTCATTTATTTCCAGTGTACCTGTTGAATTTCGCTTTGGAGGATATACTACTACCACGGTCTTGGAGTAAATTAATTCACATACTGCCTTTGTACAAGTAGTTGAATCGATCAATCCAGACCAGTTTAGTCTTCGCCCAACAATATAATCTAGCTATTACATTGTTAAAAGGGCTATTCCACTCTGAATCAACAGACGTACCACAGAATCAATCCACATTTGGTTGACTTTCTTTCTTTCTTTCTTTCTTTCTTTTACGATTGTTATTTGCGACATACACATACCCGACGTATCTGGTTAAGAAGTTGACCTGACTTGCAATCAAATTACCACGCGCTCGCTCACCGAACCAATTGTTTTCACTTCGAGAAAAAACGATCATTAGCTTCTATTTTCTACTATTTTTGTCTAAAAGCCTTTTCAATTTGCTCGTTCTTTAAATTTTCCTCGACTAGCAAAAGTTTGTGTAGCCTTGCGATTGCCCCGACATTCCAGGCCGACAGGAATCGAAAAGCCGGCTGAACGGATTCTCGATTGCTTCCGGAACGATTTGAATTCTGATTTTCTATAAATCTTTGCCTTTCCCACACGCTTTCTCTCAGCGCAGGTTAACCATCTGCGGAACGAGATAACCATCTGACAGGGGGACAACTTTGGACAGAAAACGGACAGTTTTTTGGGCTTGGTTGGCTTTGTGATACCTAGTGGCCCCGAACACTTTTCGCTCAGGCGTCTTCGGCACCCCGGTATAAGGACCCCCCAAAAAAAAAAAAAAAAAGCTTGGTCTGGGACTTTATGTTTACCAGCCTTCTTATTTCTCAACCCTTCGAAAAAACATAGGGAATTTCAGCACCCTCTCCGGGGACTGCCATTAACCATTTCCTCCTTTCTGTTACGGGCTGTCAGTTCACTCCGCTTGTCGCCTGGAAACTCCGAATCGGGGCGCGTTCCCATTGACAAGAAGATCGCAGGGCAACCAAGCCACTCTGACCGCCACCGCCAAACCCCTCATCACATTCCTTTCGCTTGACGCTTTTATGTCTTTTCCAGAGACGACTTTGATTTTGACCGCTCTTTTTATCGAACTACGACTACTTTTTACGTTCTAGCCACGCAGCCACTCTCATTCATTCTTTCCGTTCATTTCTTTTGCTTTTTTGTTCGGCATATTTCTTTTTTCTCTTATATTTTATCCTGCGGTCTTCCCGTTGCGCACCTTGACGACAGCTGCTGAAGCGCAGTAGAGAAAAAAAAGGAAAGAAAAAAAGAAAAGGTTATATATCAAATCTAATATCCAAGGGTGTGCGAAAGTGGACTCGAGGATCACCTCTCTCGTTTAAGCAGTTCATTTAGACGAATCTTTTCAGATCTCTGCAAGGAAGAAGAGAGAGCAGCAGAACATATTCCAGTCACGACGAGACTCGATCAAGAGGGGCTTCGATACTACAATCGAATCACCAGACACCGATAGTTCAGCTTCGATATATTTTTTTTTTCTTTTCTTCTGTTCTCTTATATTTTGCCTTTCCTTTCTTTTTTGCCCATCTCTTGTCTTCATTCAACCTCTATTTACTTTTTTTCCCCCTCCGTTCTCTCTGGGGTTTAGACTTCTGCCCAGTCCCGTCTCGACATCTAGTCTCCTGCCTTCGCATATCACCCGTCTGCAGGAAATACCAGCATCCGAGGCACACACCCACACCAGACATAAATTAAGAAGCCTTCACTATAAGAGGTGCAAAACCCACACACCCCCAGTTTAGTCGACGTCGACGCATATCACGCTGCTCGCTATTCGCCTTAGCTTAGCCTCACTGACCACAAGCCTGACGACGTACAGACGCAACAACCACCCCCCCGGAGACCCACCTTGGGGGCGAGACAAGAAACAAAAGAGAGAGAAAAAGCAATACATCGAAGCACCTGGTCAATCCGTCTCTGCATAACGAGGGCACCTCTCGCCTGCGAATCAAGTAAGCCTGTTTGAACTATTCCTAGACATATTGGGGCGGTTTCTTCAAGGTAAGGTGATAAAAGTGCGTCTACTTGCTTGCTAGTTTTCCCCTTTGGATGTTTATTTTCTGGTTTTATAATCACGGATACCCTTGCCCGGTCGTATATCGATTCGACCTTTTATCCAAGTTCTTTCGCCCGGCTCTCTTTTTATAGAGGTTTATTCCTACTCTTTCTTCCGTATGCATTTATTTTTCCTTTCCCTTTCCCTTTCTTTTCTTTTTCCTTCCACAGGCAGTACCCAAGTTCCTCTATTCGACGGACAGTAGCAGACAGTTGTTCGGCGCTCCGTGCAGCTGTTAGGTTTATTGTTTTTTTTTTTAAAATCCTTCGACTGCCTCTTAACCTTATTTGGTGGGGCTTCTCGCCACGGTCGCGGCGTCCGATCTCGATACTCAAGTTTGGAACAGGCCCTCGCAAATAGCATTAGTTGTTAATCGTTTCTTTGCTATTGCCGAACCGAAACCGTCTTTTAGCCTTCTTTTATTCCTTTTGAAGCATCGTTACGATCTTTTGTTTTCCCCCACTCTTGCATGCTTACCTCTTATTCGTCCTCTTATTAAGGTCTTAGTTATCCTATTGGTGGCCTTAGGTGAGTCCCGTTTTTGAGTGGCTCCTTCGACGAGGTTTGTGCTTGTTCGTTCGGCTCTTCCTTTTTTTTTTAATTCTCTGCTCTCTGCTCTCTTCTCTTTTTCTCCATGCATTCACATGAGGGCACATGAGAGCTGGGCTGGCTGCTAGCTCCTCTTTGTCGGTTTCGCCTCGTTCAATCTCTCTCCTCACGAGCTCGAGCGCTCTCTCTCTTCTCTCAGTCGTCTTTCTCCGAGCAAACGCCGCGCCGGTAATTTTTCTCCCACCGCTTTTATCCTTTTTAATTCGTTTGGGGGTTTATATCGGATCTGTATACATGCATGTACAAGACTCCAGAGTTGGCTTTTCGACGAGAGGTTGTGTTCATAGGCCCCAGTCCGCCGCCGGCTGACCCACCGGCCTCTCATTCGTCAGCCCTCCTCCATCCACACCACACCACAAACTCCACCAAAACCCACACACACTCGCTCGCTCGCCCACACACACATCTTCCCTAACACCCTTTAAAGGCCTGCCTGACCAGCTTCCCAGCCAGCCAACCACGCTTCACTCGTCCCACACCCACTCCGCTTTAAATAAACAAAGGCTTTAACGAGGAGGAAATAATATATTTCTTATCCATATTGGATTGTCGGGGCGAAAAGCTTGCCTGTTGGCTATTTACTACTACTATTACTGCTACTGCCACCACTACTACTCCACTGCTGCTGTGCTGCTACGTGCTTTACGGCGCCCACTTTGGCTTCATATACCCAAAATTACTCGGGCCTACTTACCTACCGGTTTGTTACTAGCTGCCTTTTTCCCTTATAACTCGACTCCTTGCTGCAGCTCATCGTTGCGTCTTCCGGCCGGCGTCCGGCCTCTCCCATTTTACTTTTTTGACGTTTTCTTATTTTGTCTTTTGATTTTATTTTATTATTATTATTATTATTTTTATTTTATTTTATTTTTATTTTTTATTATTACGTCTATTTATTTCTTTTATACATACATACTTTCCATTTTATATTTTCGCCATTTCGTTAAGATTGTGTGATCTTTTAAATTTCATCTTCATTTTATTTTATTTTCCTCCCTCTTCAGTCCGACTAACCTCTTCAGTGGCGGTGGCCGCGAATAGCAGCTGGGACTTCCTCACCGCGAACCTTCACAGTACCTTCAGCTCGAGGTAGCACAGGTATTTCCATATCGGCCTTCCCCATCCATACCTTACGGCTATATATTACATACTGGTTACAAAGGTACGCATAAGTACGTGCATGCACCAAGAACCTCCCCGAGTTCCCCTACCATCCGTCGGCAACCAATCACGCGTGCTCTCCGTCCTTCCTGCAAGTCGCGACTCTGCTATAAGCTGCCTGGCTGCCTGTCCTCACCTGATTTCTGTTTTACCTTTTTTCTTTTTTGTTCCCACTCAGCGCCCTGACAATCTCATTTTGCGACGACCACGACAGGTTTTTGCGGGACGAATCCGACCAAGTTTCTCTAGATCTGCCTCTATTTCCATCGCGGAAGGAAAAAAACGACAGGAAGGAAGGGTTTCGGAATCTCGGCTGGGTTTTATTGGACGAATCGCTATTTTGATTGCATACATTTTACTTTTTTTTTTTACTTCTTTTTCCTTTTCCTCACTTACACCCGAGCTTAAGCTTTGCGCTTTCTGGAAGCGAACATCGATCTCCAAAAGGCGACATTGGATCAGTTTATTTTCATTTCAGCCGGGGTGAACGCTAGTTTGACGTTATCACACACACACACACACGCCACGCCCACTGCGATCTGCTTGTCTAAATATCCCTTCTCCCTCTCAGCCGACTTTCTACCGCCCATCGCTCGTATTTCTCGCCTGCCCGACAGTGGAGTCCAATTCAGTTAACGCCACGACAGACGCTTTACAACCTGGCGACCGCCATACGTCAGCAACTCGGAGAATCGTTCAGACGCTGATTCGTCGGGGCCTTGAAGCGACCAGGTCGACGGTGTGAGAGAAAGAAAGCGAGTGAGAGCGCTGTGTGTACGAACAGGAAACCCGACAAGGACAAGGACAAGGACGCAGCGGTGGAATAAATTTAGTCCTTTTTTTTTTTTTCGTTTTCGCTGGGGTGGATAGCGTGTGAGAGTGGAAGAGACGTCGTCGGCAGCTCTCACAGAATCGCACAGAAAACGTAGGTCTTCAAGCTTCTTTCCGCCAACCACGTCGCTTTTTTGCTGTGAAGACCCGCCGCTGGCCAACGCATCCCGCTCCCGTCGAAGGAGCGACCCGGCGGCCAGCATCACCTTTTGCTCCTCGAAAAGCCTGTCTGTCACTCGCTTATCGTCCTATCATCGTCACTTTTCCCCTCCTCTCCAGCGTCGGTTTTGGTGTTCGGTCCTTGGCTGCTGCTTGATCATACGGTCCGGTCCTTTGTGCTGAGTCTTTTCTGCAGGTTCCACCACGCTATCACGTGGCGATATATAAGGTCTCGGCTGCCCCGTCCTGCGACCTCCTTCAATCTTCCCACTCCATCTCTGTCCCGTACCGCTTGTTACCTCGGCCGATAACTCTACCAACATCACCGGGCTCTTACCTCGTTCCTTTCGACCTCTCGGACGCCTCGGCCTTCGACACCTCTCGCCGAGATACCGAACATGATGGCTCACGTAGCTCAATCCACGGCGCAACAAGCTATCGCGATGCAAAACCAAGCCGAGTCGTCGGAGTCCTACGAAGACCCGCAGAAACAACCTTTGACCACTCCTCAGTCTGCTGGGGAAACAGCAAACACCTCGCCTCGGAGCACCACCGAGTCTACATCCACTCAGAATAGAAAGAGAAAGCACGGGGAGGACGACGATGGTCCTCCAAGCCGTCGGACTTCATTCCAGCGATCGTCGCCAGGCTCGAATGCGGGACATCAAGGCGCTGGCTTCATGCCAGTTAACAACTCTGGAGCCTATGCAAACTTGAGTTCCCCGCAACACACAATACCGCAGTCGACCTCATCGTTAAATGGTGTGACTTCGGTGGAGAGCCAGATATCTCAGATGGCAGGAATAATAGGCATGTCGCCGCCAATAACTGGCGGTGATCATATTGACTCTTCGTTCAGTATGCTAAATCAGCACGAACCCATAACCCAGACCTCCACCATTCCTGGACCGGCCCCCCACCCTGCACGTCCGCCTCATGTTGTTACGCCAGCCATCACAAAGCCTCAGGTTGGAAGCGAAGAGTGGCATAGAGTCCGCAAAGACAACCACAAAGAGGGTACGGAAAATCTACCGAGGAACTGTTTCATTGCGGGATGTTTATTTTACTAACTTTTATCAACCTGATTTAGTCGAACGAAGGCGACGTGAAACCATCAACGAAGGAATTAACGAGCTCGCAAAGATTGTCCCGGGATGTGAGAAGAATAAAGGATCCATCCTGCAACGGACCGTCCAATACATCAACGAGCTGAAGAAGGAACTGGAGAAGGTCAACAACGACAGAGGTGTCGAAAAGATGCTCACAGACCAGGCCATGCGAGATCTCACTAACGCAAACGATAAGCTGAAAGCCGAATGCGAGAGAGCATGGAGAGAAGCCGACACCTGGAAAAAGGTCGTATCGTCGGCAGAGAACAATAACTCTGGCACTACTACCAACACTACCGGGGCTTCCAACCAGCAGTAGCACTTTGGCTGGAAACCTGCGTTCGACGCCTTGGACTGTCACGGTTCACTCCCACTCGATCAACCATTCAACAACTTCCCCATCTTCCGACCATGATTTCACCTGCGACAGTTACCCACTGACGTTCACTCAACATACCAACTCAATAGTAGGCCCGCTTGCGTCCTACATATAGCCATATCCGCAGCCTTAGGATAGATTGATGAGGAATGAAGGCCGCTACCTTATACACCCACGAACCTAGAACACCATGATCCATGGAAACAGAATCCTCCACTTGCGCTGCTACTCCTCAACACTGGTATTTTTCTTTTTCTCATTTAGTCACAAAATGGTGCGGTACAAAATTTTAGCTGTTTTTTATTTGCCCGAACGAATCCAGCTGCTTCGCCTCGGGATCTACTTTGCTCTATATGTATCTGCGTTTATTTTGCTAGATACTTTCCTAACGGTGGTATTCTGTTTTTTATGTCGCGAAACGACACGATCATAGTTTGCCGTTTCTCTGATTCTCACGAGGCCCTCGACGACAACTTGCTTTGTTCGCGATCTATTGTTGCCTCTGTTTTCTTTCCTTTTTCATCTTTGACTCGGAACTCGTCTTTCCTGTGCCATGAATTATTCCAAGGACACACGAAATGCATCTAGGAGTTTTACTTTTCGTTCTATAATAGCGCTATGTGTTTTTCGCTTTTCTCTTTTGTCTCCCATTTTCGCTCCTTCCTTTTTAATACCAGATACACCGCTTCTTTGTATAAAACTATTACGATTTTGCACATCTCTTTTTTTTCTTTCTTTCTAAGTATCCTTTCTTTCCTGCTCGTTCCTGATCGACTTCTCTTTCCTTCCCTTTACGGTCACATATATGTTCAGACGCCGAATAATGCAGCGACAACAACCGGGCTTATCATTTTCGGTTCTGCTTGCTTCCATTTTTTATTTCTGCGTTTTTGCTGATATCATTCCTGTTGATAATTTGATATCCTGTACACCCGCCGCTACTTCCTTCCGTTTTCCGCTTTTTCCTATGTCAAACATCTTTGCCTTGAATTGCTTCTCGTTGTTTGCTCTCTCAAACGTTTCCTATGTTCACTCTTATGGTGTCTGCTTTTTTTTTTATCAAAATTTATCATTTTCCTTGATTCCGATTCTTGGCTGTGTTTTTATATCGATTTTTCTCCTCCTTTATTTTCTCTACTTGTCCGGTTACTCCTTGTCCTAGCGTGTATGCTTGCGGTGGGGAGCCAAATACACGCCATAATGAAGTGATTCCCACCGCTGAGAACATGAGAGCGGCGGCGGGCGAATATAAAATTTATATTTACTCCATATAAGGATTAGTGAATTAACAGCAATTTCTACAAAAGTATATATTTATTATTCCTGTAAATACTATCGTGATGAGTGTAAAATCTAAACCCTGATAGTAAATATTTACTACGTCACGTCCATGGTGTTGTCGCGTTTCGATGCGTCTACGTCGACACGGTGTCTAGTGGATTTCGGATATTGCCTATGCAGCCGGGGTGGAGGGCTCTATCACAACATTCTTTTTGTGTTTTTTGCCGCATCGAGCCTCCTCCCACGGCAGAAATTAAGAATATTATCTCCCACCAGACAACTCCGGCTTCAGGCGTTGTATTTCTCGAGACTGTTCCCGCTGCATGCCCACCCCTTTTTTTTTGCCTTGGATTAATTTTGCCTTTTCATGGGGTTTTCCTTTTTTTCTCGCTCTTTTGGGGAGTGTTTATTGTATTTTGTGCTGGAATTGTATTGTTGTTTTTTAACCGCCCACCTCGAAACTCCGATAGTGTACCGTCCCGTGTGGCCCTGCTTACGTATATTTTATAAATTCGTTATAGGGTTTTCGGACTGGCTAATAGCAAAAAGCCTGGCGGGCGCAGGGAGGGGTTGAAAGCAAAGGAAAGGAAAAAAAAATGTTTAATTAATTTACTTTTACTAGTATGTTTAGTGCGCACTCACAGGGAAGGCAGGTAGGCAGGCAGGCAAGTAGGCAAGCAGGCAGAGGCGGGTCGGGCGGGGAAAAGGCGAGGGGTTTGGTTTGGCTTGGTTAGTTCTGGTAAGGAGGCGTGAGGGGAAGTGGAAGAGGGGTTTCTTTCTTTCCTTCCCGTGCGAAGATTCTTTTTTCCTTGCCTGGGTGCTTTTCCCTCCGCTTTTTCTTTTCTTCCATAGTATTCTGCTTCTTTTTTTTCTTTCTTTCTTTCTTCCTTTCGTTCCTTCTTTTCTTTATCCGTAATTAACGGAGGGGATGATGTAAACGGGTTTCTTTGCCTCACTTTCCTCTTTTTTTTTCTTCTCGGTTTCTTCTATCACTGAGTGTTTTGGAGTACCTTGTATGCCACTAATGCCACATTTTCCAGGCGGGAAGATAGGGGAGACAGAACAGATACAGTCAGAAAACAGGCCAGAAGAGGCAGACCCAGGCCCAGACTCAGACCCGGTTTTGTGGAAAATTAAACGTTAAAAGGCCTCACCTCTCATATCATCATATTCATACGGAACATACCAAAGAAAAGCATGGACAGTTGGTGGAAAAAAAAAAAATAATAAATGAACGTGGGTGACGGGGCTGGCTGGCCAGGCCATGGACAACGGACGGCTCGTGGCGTCATGTCATGTCTGGCCAGGCCATGAGACCGACTGCGCTGCGGCTTTTCTTCCTGGACGGCAGACGGCGCTTCTAACTGGCTTGAAGCATGACATGGCTTGGCTCCCGAGTGCGATTACGGATCTTCCTCTCTCCCTCTCTCTCTTCCTCATTTTATCTCTCTGGCTGGTGGAGATAGGTGATGTGGTGGCGGTGGACAAGTAACTGTACAGCGCAGAGAAGAGAATAGATAGCTAGCTAGCTACCCGGGGGGGGTATTTTTTATACAGACGGTCAGGTGGGCCGTGATTCGTAGCGGTTTCGGTCCACAGTATACACGCACATGGTATAGTAGGTAAATAAAGTAAGTGAGTACAGTACTCAAGTAAGTATGGTATCACAGGAGCCAGGTTGATTAAACTCGACTAGCTACTTACTTAGCTGCTATCCAGCTATGATGCGATAGATACACTGAGCTTAGATATCTCGTGGGAGAGTGGGAAGGAAAGCCTGACATGAGAGGTGTGGGAGAGTCACCTAGTCCGCATGTCCCGTCTGCTGTCTCTCCGCTGTAAAGTGGGATGGGAGCGGGAGAGGGAGAGGGATGTGCATTATTTGCCGCATATCATGGATTATGTTTTCTTCTTTCTGGAGGAAGATTGATGATACGCAGCAAGCAATAATCGCATCCTAGGGTGTTTAAGCTTCTTTTTTGTCCTTTCTTTCTTTCTTTTTTCTTTTTTCTTTTTTCTCCCTTCTTTTCTCTGCTCTCACGGGCCAGCCGGCCCAGAATGAGCGGTGAATGGCATGGTGGTACAGAAGCTAAGAGCTCTGGCGTGTATCATATCAGTCAGTCCGTATTGTGCGTCCATTCAGGGAAAGGAAGAGCGTTGGGGGAGGGGAAAATATCACATATCACACGCACAAGCCTACGTATACGTTGTAGGGGCAGAGACAGAGAAGGGTCAGACTGGCCAGCTAGTAGTAGTAGCTGCTGTGCTAACGTTTCAGGTCGTCCTTTCTTACTATCACTGTTTGCTGTCTAGGTTTATTTTGTAGTCTCAGCTGAGCATGATAGTTTTGATATTTTTACGATGTGGTTTTTTTTTTATCTTTTCTTTTTTTTTTTTCTTCCTGCTGCGATTTGATCGATTCTCGGCATCCGGTATACGGTACCGAATAGAGGCGACTGCGACTTTAAGTTATAAGCTGTTATTACCTCTTAAGATCTTAACCGTCTGTATTAATGAGTTCTGGCGGTAAAATAACAGTGCGGAGTGTTCAACCTTCTGGGGATACATAATTGCTTCTTGCCAACAATGGGAAAACCCGTGACGACGATCATGTTCGTCTCCGTCTTAGTTTCCTTCTTTAATATTTTTTTCGCTTATAGGCCGGGGACCATGCATGGGCAAGGAACAGAGGGAGAAGGAGAGAGTTCTAGGGGTGGAATTTTTTAAAGGGAATTTTTTTTTCTTTCCTGACTTGCTTTCCGTTTGGTGGGGAAAGGAATAGTTCGAAAGGAAAGGGAAAAAAAAAATTCCCAAGGGTAGAAACTAGACCACTATCGCTGAAATCAAAGGTCGGCCGAGCAGGTGACGATAACTTTCTTTTTTCCTTCCTCCTCTTTCCCTTCTTTTCATATTCAGCTGTAAGGTGTGGATATATGTGAATGTCCGTTGATATCACAGGACCCGATCGATCCAAGGATACTTAGATAACAAGAGAGGCAGCAGAACAGGTTGGACTTCAAATTCCTCCGCTACGGCTTAGCCTGTCAGTAAGTTAGCTGGAAGCTGAAACGGACAAAGAGAGCTGTGTATTGTACTGTTCTGTAAAACTAGCGCTGAACTACCTGGCTAGCTATCTTGGAGGCCTACTCTGCGCTGTCTGTTTCGCTCCATCACCCGACGGGAGGGGTAGCATATTTGGTTTTTTTTTTTTTCTCGAAGGAGTCATCAAGTCATACCTGCGATTTCTCTGGAATGCAAAAAAAAAATGTGGAAGAAGGGTATCACGAGGGAAGTCACGTCACGCCACGCCACCTACTTGCCTGCGGGCTAGCTGGATCAGAAAAGCAAAGCAAAGCAAAAGATATCCGAGCAGAGTAGAGCAGAACAGAGCAGAGCATGGCATGGCATAGCATGGCATGGCATAGAATATCCCAAGCAGGTAAGCAGGCAAGCAGGCAAGCATACAAGCGAGCAACCAAACAATCAAGCTCGGCTCCGCCAGCTACCCCATCATGGGATGCGTGATGTCGATGTATACTGTATACATGTACTGTAACATGCACGGTCAGTAGAATTGGTCTGCGTGGTTGGCTCGGGGTTGTGCTCTGGTATAGTACTAGCTGCCGTGGAGGGCGCGACGGGGCTCCGGGAGGGTCGAATTGACAAGGGCAGGCATTGCAAAATTGTGCATGATAGATGTTTTTTTTTTTTTTTGACTATGTACCAGAACGGACTTTGGCTCGGAAGTTTGTATGTCTCACGCTGTTATAGATGGAGGGAGGTTGGCTATAGATACTATACCAGACTAAGCTATACTAAGAGGCGCTTAGCTTGGCTTTGGGGAAGCTCGGCCGGAGGGAGGGAGGGGCAGCTTTCTGTTCTGGTTCCGATAAGAAGATTAGTTGGGGGATAAGGGAAATGGAGTGGGTGCATGCATGGTGCGATTAATTCTATTGATTTGCTAATTCTTTCGAGCCCCGTGCGAGGGAAGTACGTAGACCGACGTGCTTACGTGCGTCTCGAGACGTATGTCCTAAATAGTCACAGGAGTAAAGGATGTTAATGTTACATTAAGAAATGTTATTTCGTTGCTAAGCTGTTCCGATTAGGATAGTATAGATTTTAAATTTGTTAGATGGGGGAGATTCGATTGGAAGAGCTCAAAGAGGGTAAGAAAAAAGCAATATATCGAGGCTTGCAAGGGTCGGTGATCGAAGGAAGGGTTGAATTCAAAAGTATGCCTCGTACCTCCATGGGTAATTTGCACGAAAGACCAAGGAGAAAGAGAAGAAAAAAACAAGCAATTACTGGGGAAGGTGAAAAGCAAGAGGTACATTACATTATTGTCGAGCTGGAGCTGGAAGATACACCGCACCGCGTATACCCTGGAATATGCATCTTTCGCATAAGAATGCTCGTCATGCATGCGACGTTTCTTTCGGCCCTCCGGAGCTCGATCGCTAGGCTAGCTGGAAGAAGTATAGAGACGGCAGGATCCGGTTTGATTGTTCCGCTCTTTGGGTGTGTTTCGATAAAGTGATTGGAAGCGCCGTTCGGGCAAGGCGAATAAAAACAATCACGTATCGTATCTTGAATCTCTCTAATTCCAAATGTGGTGCGTTTCTCGACGCATTGATGCTCCGCCGACGGTCATCTGCCTTGATGTTCCATCCTGAGGGAAACTTTATATGGGAATCATGCTAGATATGACAGGGATGGCTTGAGAAGATGGAATACGTACGGGAGGAAATGTAATGTGGAATGGACTCAGTATAACAGAAAAGAATTAAGAGAGGCGGAAGGAAGGTACCCGAGACTGAACAAGTACTTCCTTCAGAGGTATCTTCGGGGCCGGGGAATAGAGCTCGAGGTTGCAATTGCAATCACCCGTCTGTCATGCGGGGACCTGCCACATTCTTGGAGGACTCCGTGCACGCAGATATAGTGTTGAAATCAAGCGACTACGACAGGGTAGGCATGCCCATGATCCTATAACAAAGTATTTTATGCTATAGCTACAATCTCTGTGTACCCCAGTTGTCTATTGAAAATATATTGGACTGTTGCATTTTTCATTTTATAGTCACTATAGGTTTTAATCCCATCAGCCGGCCGTGAGTCTGGACCCTCTCAATCCGCTAGTCCATCCCGCGGAATCGGGGCGAGAATGATTGGTGCTCATCGAGGTTTGTGGGGTCGGAGGATATTCGCTAATTCAATTGGTGCGTTCGCGGGCTCTTGGCTGAATTTTTGAAGCTAGAAGATCGATTTTCGGCTTGGGATTCAATTCAGTGCTTACTATGCCGGGCAACACACAATGGAGCACACAGATTGTGGCATTTTCGAATGCAGATTGATTGTATGAATTCAGACAGGGCGTTTGGATATTCTGCATGAACAAGCGTGGAGAAAGCGATTGGTTTCTATTTTGAGACTTATACGGCTTTACGGCTAGTATATTCCATTCGAGGTTCCTGGAGAATTTTGGCTCTAGGGTTTTGGCCTGGGAGTTTCACTATTCCACATGATTTTATAGTGGGAACCAATCAGTCTGATATCACGACGCCGGTGAAGAAGGCATTGAATCAGTATGAACCGCTTCCCTGGCACGCATGGCAAATACACTAGTCATATAATTAGACACTAACCACTCAAGACCACGAAAGCGATAAAAGCTAATGCACGCTAGGCGCCAGACTATCAAATGGAAACCGTCTCTCCCTCGTCGTCGGCTGGAACGTTATCGGATGGTGCGATGCAGCCGATTGATTCGGCGATGCTCTAGAGCTTCCTAGTGCTCCTTTTGACACCGATTCCCATATACGGTTACTATCTTACAAACACTATACACGAATATTTTTTTTCTTGGAACGTACTGTTCAAGGTTACCTAAAGAGTGCAAAAGCAGCAAGGGCACGTTGGATCAACTCGAACTCAACAGTTACTAGCATTAGCTATTTGCGTCATCGAGAATTTTAAGTCGATATCATGATAATCAAAACCGCCAAACTTCAAAACAATACCACATCACGATATATCGATGCATATATCTGCGACACCAGATGGTGTTTGGGCACATTTTTAGAACGAGCAAGGTTCATAGATTAACTTCAAACTATGTTTCTAAAAAAAGGAGACCTAAATCTAAGGTACAAAGCGTTATCAAGTTAATATATTAGACGTTCTTTAGTGGACTAATTACACATAGATAGATTTATATGCATGTAAATAATAACTTTCAACACAACCTACATTTGCATATGCCGCGTAGTAGCTTGTGAAATTCTCAACAAATGGGATTTTCCGTTCTTTAGCATCCAATATCGTGTTACTAAAGTTAAAATTTATTCCAAAGACATAGTAGATCCACGGAGCATTTGGAACCTGCTTTGTGAAAGTTGTCATTGACGTCTAGCGCTATAGCCAGCCGCAGTTAACAGCCCTTTATCAACTGAGCATAAGCCTATGCATGCAGATACGGATTCCGATATCATGATTTTTTTACGAAATATGATTGGAGGGAGAGTCACGCAGAATTCTCTTGCTTAAAGCTCTACCGCTATTGGAAGAGTACCAGCTTTACCATTAGTGCTCCATGTGGACTAGGAGAGTTGATTAATACGGACGTGACTACGATCGTCGAACACGAGAGAGGGGAGAGGGACTTCTCGCAATCACATTCCTATCATGTGCGTGCATGCAGTGAGATTTTTTTTTTTTT